>JAQIVZ010002693.1:0-18814 GCA_034700945.1 Arrhopalites spinosus | reverse complement strand
ACATAATGTAATTCGAACAAAATGTTTCGAACATAGTGCGTTCGAACATAATCCATTCGATAAAAAGACCTAGGACCCAATTCTTGTGCTTGGATGTACGGATATCTGTACACTTGCACATGTATTCAGCTTAAGACGAATAAGGAGGCAGGGAAGCAAGACGAAGGGCTCCTTGTATTTTTTTTGGAGGTCTGTGAATGTGAACACAGCTACTTTTTTGTATGGCCATATTGTAGAGTGTAGGGAATAGTGAGCATAGTCTTTGAGTACATTTTCTTGTTATATCAACTTCCGGTGTGGTGTGTGTAAGTTTTGTGTGTGTGTGAGAGTGTTCATTCATAAAACTGAGGAGAGCCTCCAGCAATAATAATGGAAGAAAAGTCTGCCACTAGGGCAAGTCAATAGATGTATCACATAGGCACCTTCTTTAAATTTGGAGGTTTTCTTGTATTTTTATTGTAAGTACAACAGGTATAGAATCGTTTTGTATTATGTTTTTCAAAGTGTATGAGTTAAATACAGTAGTCAGAGTATATGTGTTCAAAAAATCTATATACACCCCTCATCATCATCTTTTTTTTAACTGTGTGAAAAACCGTACACATCATTAGTTTCGCTTGTATCCTGTTTAATGTTATATCTCTAAAAGTCTCTCTGTTTACGTTTACAGCGTCTCTTTTTTATGACGTTTTTTCGTCATTATTTTCTTGTAATTTTGTTTTCTCTCTCTGTCTCTGTACAATTCAAAAATATACCGCCATTTTTCTTTGTCTCTCTCTCTCTCTCTCTCTCTGTGAGAAGGTGGGTTTATTAGTCATATTTTGGTCATATCCGTAGGTATAAATGTAATTCTAATAGTACAAGAACAAGATGAGATGGATTTTTTGTGGTTTAAAAAATTCAGCAAAATTTATCAAAGAACAAGTTGCATAAAATATTTCTCAAAATGTATTGTAAATGTAGACTTAAAATAATGCACTTTAATATAGAAAAAATAGAGACATAGAACAAAATGAAAAACTTTTTAGTTTAATTTCTGTTAAATAAAGGACTGGGTTTTTTAAAAAAAATGGAGGATTGTGGTTGATGACAAAATAAGAGGTTAAATGGAATACAAGGGATGGTCATATTTCTTGGAATCGTCAAGGCTGTGGCTACTCTAAGTTGAATTGTACAGTTGAAAGAATACAAAATGTTATATAATAATACTTTTATTTTCCCTTTCAAGACAATCCTTATCTCCATTTTACTTACAAAGAAAGAAAAAGTGTAGACTAATTAAGACATTTTGATAAAAAAAAATTTTATATTCATGTGGGTTTCATTTTCGTTTTCTTTATTTAGCCACTTTCTGGGTACTCACATGTGAGGAGCGTAGTATGTACAAGGAAAGTTTATAACAATGAAAAAAATTTAATTTAATTTTAATCTAATTTAACTTTTAATCCTACATCACGAGAAAATTGAAAGTAATTTCCAGTTGCAAAAAAATTGAAAATTGTCACCATTCAAAAAAAAAGTCAAAGTTGAAGGTAGAGCCAAATCTGTTAGCCACAGGTTGGTCTCAGTTGATTGTGGTTCTATATTTAAAGTGTAGTAGAGATATGAATGGAAAATGGAGGAAAAAGAAGGGGGAGGGGGAGATGGGGTTTCAATACTGGCAATAGTTTTGGGTAGAGTGGTAGTACACTGGTCATGGTTGAGAATGACAAGTGGAAGAAATAATGTGGCGTGTCCTGCAAGGTGTCGGTGGATGATGTGAAGAAGAAAGAAAAGACGGAAATCCAAGGCCATGTGCGAGTATTTCATTAACGTTATTTGGACAATCTCTCTTATTCTACCAAATATCACATACACATGGTACATACACACCATCCCTGCAACAAGTTGTAGGTTACAGGAATTTTTTCAAGTAAAAAGAAATTCTCACTCACTTGCATTATAAGTGCAACTGTAACCTACACGGACACACAAACAAGATGCACATGGAAATAAGTATTTATATTTATGTCCGAGACACACACAAATTAAGACAGAGACACTCGCTCATAATATTATTATGTTCCCCCTCTTTCCTTTAATCTCATCTATTTAGACCATTATAACTTTCTTTGTTGTGTTTTGGTAAACTTTTTCAAGGCACGCTAAGCTACGTAATATTAGGAGCTGACCCCACTCTTACATATAAAAAAAGAGTCAGGAGTCACTAGTGCATGTCACACTCCCACTTGGGTAATTATAAGGCTGTCTACAGACAAGATTCTTTTTTGTTATAAAGAATTTCAAAAAAACATATTATCTTATAGAGAATAATCAAGTGAAAAAATAGACCTGAATTTTCTATTCATTTAGACACAAAAAATTATTTTTAACAATTTTTAAAAATACATGTAAGACTATCTGTACAATAGACAACGTTTTTTTTGTTTGTTGAATTCACAAGCATTAGTTGTAGAACATAGACAATCTTCTTTTTATGATAATGTTACATTACATAACCAAAAGAGTTTTTAAACCAGAGACGGAGAGAGAGAGAGGCCGTCTATTGTTAAAGTCAAGTTTGTAGTGCTTGGCTGGTTACAATTTGGAGGCTGGTTTGGAGGTTGATTCTACGACTCACTCTCCGCCTTCCCCATGGATACATTAGAGCTTTCCTCAAAAATATTAAAAGTCAAGTTAAACTATATTTTTGAAAAAAACTTTTAAATTATTTTATAAATATTTTTGAAATAAAAATATATTCTTATTAATTCCAAAATAATATTTTCAACAAATTAAGCTTGGAGTGAATGGAAAAAGGATGAGAAAGAAACATTGGGAAGGAGTGTGATAGTGAATCATAGAGGGAGAGAATTTGACGACGTTTGACTGGTTCTGGGGTTTGCCTTGCTCATTTGTGAGACTTGACTGAGTGGTTGGCGTGTTTTTTTTTGGTGTGGGTCTCACCTCTCTTAGATGGATAAAATGACTTCTTGAGCACTCTCTGGGCTTTTCCTCTGCCTTGTTACTTCTCTACTGCCCATTTTTTCTGTACGTCTCCCCCCTCCTACTTTTTTTTCAAAAGAACTCTCGCTTGCTCCCAACTCCTCTGGTCGGTCCTTGTGTTTGTGTTCCCTGGTATCATTTCCAGTACTCATTCTTCAACCGGAGTGTGTGCAACATGTAAACTCTTTTCTGTGTCTTCATCCCCACGTGTCAATTCTCTCTCAACTTTTTTTGTCCAGTGTCATTCATTTTGTGTGTCACAAATTATTATTATTTTTTTTTGGGTTTACAATTTATCATGGGATTTATATCGAGATTAAGAAAGTAATTGGAAAAAACCAACATTTTTTTAAACAAGTTCTTCGTCATACTGTCTTATTTTTAAATACAATTTAATTTTGTTCTTCTTGTGAGAATATTTACTATTATTTAATCATAGATGTGTGCCAATTCTTGTTGTGACAATTTTCAAACTGGAATTGTTGGGATTTAAACAAAAAATAATTTGAATATTTATTGAAAAAGAAAGTCCATGATTCTTTTTCTATTGCTAAATGTGTGTTGACATTTTGAAGAATATTTTCTCCAAAAAATTTCAGTGTAGTGTGAAAAAATAATTTTTGACAGTTGAAGACAAAAATTACAAAAATTAAGAAAAAAGAATTTAATTGGAGTATTTATTCGCACAAGTGGTCATAACTCATTTACAGAGAGTTATTGATTTGAGTAATTGTCCTTCTTTGTTGATTTTATTGGTGTTTGGAGGGTTTTGGAAAATAAAGCTCATTATTTTGACACCCGTGACCGGAAGAACTTGATGAGTTTAGTATATTTATTATGTACATTGACTCAGTTGGTGCGGGTCTTCTGATGGGATTACGAGCAATGAAAAGTGCCGGTCGTGCAAAAGGTATTTTCACTCTTCTTTTTCTTTTCCCCCAAAATTCCAAATTCCTGTCAACTAACTACATATTTAATATTTTTTCAAAATGTACAATGCACAGAAAAAAGAAGGAATATTTTTTCTACATTTATGACAATAATAGTTCATACTAAAAGGGGGAGCATTTAATATATTTGTAGGAGAGGAGGGTGTGTGTAGTGCTCGACAGTTTTTATGCGTGTAAGATGATAAGATGGTAAGGACTAGGTTAGGGTAGGACTTAATGGCTAGTATTATATATGTCATCTTACAATCCCAATATATATTACACAGTGGGTTAGTCTCCCTGTATGTGTGTTGAAGATATTCATAGTGTACAATTTACATATGGGGGGCTGGTAGGTTGGAGAGATAGAAAAGTGTGTGTAAGTCGTGTCATATTTCTTTGACTTTTTCTTTGCCTGCTCCCAAGAGCTATTTTTTTGGCAACGTGTGTTGATACAGCTTGCCGTCCTCTTAATCTTCTCCAGAGTCCCACATACACACATGTTAATGTTTCACTAACCATCGTCCCTGCATCTTCTTCTCCGAGTAACTCAACAACCTAAAGAGGGAACATGTTTTTCAATGAGTCAACCAGGCACACACATTTACATACCCTCATATATTACATATCTAGTTAACTCCCTTATGTTATTTTGTTCTTATAATGAATTTTGTATAGACAAAAAGTCTTGCTATGTATGACGTACACATACGGGTTTTTTTTGTTGGCCGTGCTATTGGAAAAAATCTGGTGCTGGTCTGTAAAAATGTCAATGTAAATATTATATGAAGTTGTAGTAGTATCTGTTTTAGTTTTTTCTTGGTCCACAGTATACAAAGTATATATGGGCTAAGTCTGGTTGGTGTATGTACTTCCATGAATGGAAGACGAGGGAGTTAGAAAAAACAAGGGGTTTGGCGAAAAAAACCCCGAAGAATGAGTGAGAGTGTCAGAGAGAGCGGCTTGGAACATATTTCAGTGATTTTCCACATGATCTAACTAATATGATGTCATTCCTTCTATACTTGAGCTATATTACCTAACCATAGCCAATCCTCTACTAACTAATCCGTGACTCACACACTATTTCAATTGATTCAAATTCACTAGGCCCCAGTTCTAGGCTACTTACAATTCACTTGTTAGTAAAGGGACTCCATAATATGGAGTGAATTTTATGTAAAATCAAGTTCCATTCACTTGTGAAAAATTCTCAAATTTTATTTTTCACAAAAAGACAGAAATTACATTGAAAAAAAATAATTACAACACTACCTACATCACATATACACATGTATGTATGTATGTTGTACAGGTACACTCTCACCTGTTCCGCCAGAATGTTTGAAAGGAAAAAAAGGAAGGTAGTGCAGTGTTGGTTATGGTCCTGATTTCACAATTTTTTGATGCCATGGCCTACTGTCTTACAGGTTTATATAAATAGGTATAGAGTGTTAGTGTGTAATACAGATATTATTATCAGTATTATCACAAAATGTTATTCCTTGAGCTCATCTTTCCGTGGTGAGGTTTTTTTTATATACGTACACACAACCTTGTTTTGCGCACTTTTGTCAATTGTTTTTTGAATGGGTTTCCATGTCCGACTCTTGTTTTTTTTTCAACCTCCTCCTCGTCTTCTTTTGGCTTTACCCGTACCTCACATTGAAGTGTGTTGTATGTGTGTGTGTGTACTCATACATTTTGATTCACAGAAATCTACCGGATGTGCCCTGTCACCATGGTTCGTGATTCATTCTGTTGGGGAGTTTTTTTGTATAGGTTTTGTCACGCTACCGTCTTCATTCCAGCATGTCCCAAAGCCCAAAGAGGAGAGTAGAGAGTATAATGTACATAAATACCTCGTCTAGTATGATCCACATTGTAGTAGTCCTTGTAATCTAGTTTAAAATAATGTACACTTGATTTAAAAACATTTGGACAGTTGTCAGATTACACGATGCAACTTGCACATTTATTTTGACTTTGAATATTGATGAATGTCTTTAACCCACTCGCTTCCAGCCATTTCTCTACAGTGATGGCCAGTTGGTCAAGCCAACTTTATCTAAATTTTGATAGTCAAGTGTGAGTGTTTATAAGAGAAAACAGTTAAATTATTATTATGTGGAGATACTCTCCAGTGAAGGTGGTGAATGTACCGTAAGTCATTTTTGTGTATGGAGCCATGTTAAAAGTGTAGAAATGATGCTCAAGGAAAAAATTATAATGAGCTTCCCCTCTCATTTTTGGAGAATATTTTCTACTATCGCCTTCAATAAGTTCGATGGACCTCAGTCAGTTTGAGTTATTAGACATAATTGGTTTGGCATAACTGGTGGTAGTAGAGTCCTGGCAGCATGTGAAGTAGCAATGTTTTAATGTTTCTCTGAAGAGAGAGAGGAGGAGGAGAGCACAAGATGCTGCTGGTTGGAAAAAAAGAAAAATGGAAAGGTACTTGCAGTCCTCTTCTTTCAAATTTAACATAAGTCGGATGTGATGCATGTTCCACGTTCAAATGTATTGGGTACTACGTATCTGTACACTACAACTGTACACAGTATAAAGTCAAATGTATGTACATACAATTGTTAATAACATATAAGGAAAAGTTAAGGGTTCCCTAATAGACTTTAAGGTCTTAAGAGAGAGAGAGTAGACCTTACTTATTATACACGGGGATAGGAAAGGTTGAGAGGCAGCAGGCGAAGCGTCAGCTGGGGACTGTAATTTCAACATTCGTATCAGTTTGCTTGCCACTTGCAACCATACCGCTTATGAGTAAAGATGAAAGAGAGAGAGAGAAATAAGGTAGAGACAGAGAAGCCAAAGACAGAGATGAGAGAGCCCTTGGCATCTTAAGTCTCCGGACAATCATATGGTCATCAGACGTCTGTGTAGCCTCAGCCTCCACCTCAACCTCTTAAATGGGCAAAAAAGCTCCCAAGGGTCAAGAGAGAGAGAGAGTCTCAACCTGTTGTAACATCTTCACCTAACATTTTACTACCACTAACACACTACACACAAATGTATTTATACATATGGGCAACTAACATTTGAATTGTTTTTCATATATTTTTGCTCTCCCCATCCTCATCCCTCATACCACCACTTTTCTACAATGATACGTGTCCACACATGTCCATGCCAGAAAAAAAATCCCCATGCTATAATACAGCTCGAGGAAATGACGGACAAAACAATTCCTCTTTCAAAAACCATCCCATTTCTTTATTTATTTTTATGAATTGATCTGCTAACGACTCAACATCGACAGCTTTTCTTTTTCAAAATAAGATCACGATATTCTTATGTTTCTCCCTCTAGTATACTGTAACCAGGATTTTAGACACACAAAGTAGATTGATCCCTGATTATCTTAATCCTATTTAACACCAGTCTCAAATTTCTTTATTTACTAGTTTAGACTTTAAATCATGGACCCTGTCTTGTCTTTCAGTTGTGTAGAGTGTAGAAAACTAGTCTAATTTTTTTTTTGAGAAAAAAAAGCTTAAAAGATTGTAGTTAATGAGTGTGAGTTCGTGTTAAATTCTTTAAGCTGTTGGCGTTTTTTCATAAAAAAAGAGCTAATCGTCTTGAAATTGGCACTTGGACCAAGTCTCCTCTCGTATCATGTATACAAGTGTAAAATGTGTACAGTAAGACGGATTAGAGGTCGGTAGAGGGAAAGTAGACAGGTAGACAAAGGCACGAGACATGATTTGAGAACCCAAAAGGTGTGCACAAATGTGTCTAAACTCATGTAAGCATTTCTAGGTATTCGTTGATGGTGGTCATTCCCAATCGTCAGAGAAATGAGAGAGACTTGACACTGATGAGGTGCCGCAAAGTTTATTCTTTTAAAGAACAAGAGAGAAAAAACCTCGATAAAGATTTTTCAAGTGCAAGTGCTGAGGGTTGTGGTGCGATTCAATTGATTCCCTGCCTTCTTTACTTTACTAGATGATGGTTTGTTTTGTGGTGATGTTTTTTTTTCTTCTTCTTCTTCTCTCTCGAACGTGAACAATTAATATTAGTTGTAAAATGTTCCAAGTTAAAAAGTAAAAGGCCGACTCTTTAGGTTTTTTTTCAAAAAAATCTTTTTGCTGCCTTTTTCTTATTTGTTTTTGACCGATACTTCTTTTTCTTGTATAAATGCCGAACCAAGAAAAAAAGGGACTGTGGCAACGCAACGGTGAGGGACTTTTATATTGATAATTCCCAAGTTTTTTCTCCTAAACTGTTCTATTCTACATTATACACACACCGAGAGAGAGAAAAAAAAAATTTTGTGAGCCGCCTACAACACAATTTATTTACAAGAGGTTATAATAGACATTAACAATTCTATGTTTAAAAAAATTGTGTAGGTAATATTTACCTACATTTAAAAATAAGATGAAGAAGAAAAAGAGATTTTAAATGGCAATCAAAAAGCTAGACCAGAAGAGGAAGAGATATAACAAACAATTATATTTTTAGTATGTATGACTTGGTCATGCCAAGTCTTCCTATGGTAATTTGGGTTAGAAAGATTTCAAGTTCATGTGAAACGTGATTTTGAATGAAATCCTAAATTTACTTCGGGAATATTTACCAAAAGTTTTTTCTCCCCCTCTCTCTCTCTCTATCTTCAAAATGAGGAGGAGGAGAGAGACTATTTGTAAATTGTAAATGAGTGTTTGCTGCCGCCTAAAAAAATGATAAAAAACTCTCTATATATATCTGTAGAAAAAAAAGTTATAATGGGTATAATAGAGGTAATGTAAAACAATATTTGGGTTTGTTCATAATAATAATCTCATAGTTTGTCATGTGTGTGGTGTAGATTTTTTTTTGTACAAATATCAAGCGGGGAAGATTAGCCTGGGCCAACACTGAATAAATATATTATATGAAGTTGTACATGTATATTTGGTTCCCTGTTGTCATATTAAGTATTATATTATGGTCATTCTAAATATTTAACCCTAATGTAGTGTCTGTTTGTGGAGTGGAGGAGTGGCTGGGGAGGACGGAGAGTCATTCAAAAAATTGTACATTAGAAAAGATTATAATAGCGCGAGTCATGACATGAAGCTCACAGAGGCTAAGGAAGAGAGGCAGAGGCTACAAATACAAAAAGTCTCAAGAAGAGACATGAATGAAATGAGGAGTAATAAAGAGAGAGAGACATGGAAAAAAACAAGTTCCCGTGTTAAATTCTTGATTCAGTTTTCATGCTCATAAGAATAATGGAAGTAAAAATTTTACAGTCATTTATGAAATGCGTCTCAGTTTTGTGGCTTTTGGTACATTCGTCTGTGGTTTTTTTCTCTCTTTCTCTCTATCTCTCTCTACAATACGTACAATAAGTTTTACCATATCATTTCATGTCATAATAATATATATGATGATATCAAGTGATCACGTTGACTTTGACTGTGTACTGTCTATTCTATACAGATGTATGTAAAGTAGTCAAGGTATATTAAATATTTTTTTCTCTCTCTCCATTTATTATGACGTGATATCAAGTTGTACATTATAGGCAATGAAAATAATACTAACTCCTCTTCACCTATAAGATTCTCTCTCTTTTTTTTATTGTGATATTCTGATGCACTGATGGTGCTACATATTTTCATGTTCACTTATGAAAATGTGAAAAGATGACTGCGTGTAAGTTTACAAGTACTAAAGTGTAGAATAATCTGCGATACGGCTAAAATAAAAATAATCCGAGAAAAAAAACGTTTTTGTATGAAACTTGAAAATTATTTTCTCAAAAAAAAATAATTTAATATACGTATGTATATTATTAGAGTAGTGTCTGTATAGAGACATTTATTTAGATGATATCCACTTCTCACGATATTCACAGTTTTTCATATTGTCAGTCTAATCGTAAGTACCACCGACCTGAAAATTCAAATTAACTTACCTACATTTTTTAGACTTTTTTTATTCTCCCCATTTTTAGTATTATTTTCTCTAGTACTACTTCTCATAATTTTTTTTCTCTCTTTTTTGAACTAAAATAAGAATGAACTCAATTTTTTGTCTATTGTGGGACAATCCACAACAAACAAAATTTTATATTAAAATTAATCTTTTGCTTTAAGTGTACATGGAAAATATAGAAATTAATTTAAAATATTTCATTCGACCTACAGTCTCTACTAATAAATTAATTAAATGCTACCCTTAGAGACCTGAGAGAAATTCTTAATTGTAAAAATATAGTAATTTCTCAACTTAATCTATAATCATACCCAGTAAAGATACTGGAATACTGGGACTTGGACAAGGGAAAATTCATATGTATGAAAACTACGTTGATGGTTTAGGGTCTTGGCTGTTAACCTAGGACTTAGAACGGAGGACTTTGGAAAAATACCCAAGATAAAGTCTTAACGTTCTTAAGTTGTATCTATCATATGGTGCTGGACATGGTTGGCCAAATGCTGCCATACAATGAACAGTGTGGTGGTTCGGTTCCCCCTTTTTTGTTCTTGGTCTTTTGGTCTTACCTGTGTCTGTATGAGTCGACCATTATCAGAATGCAGTTCATCTTCCACCTGTATATCTATATCAAGTTTTCCAAATTGTGGATAGATATATAGAATAGGGAGAGAGATAATTTAAAAATCATCTTGGTTATCCATTTTCTTCCCTCACACACACACACACGTGGTGGTGTTTTGTGAGTGTGCTGCTTGCCAGACGGTAGCAAAATGAGGAACACAAGTTTGCGATTGACAAAGTATAACAACCATTGTAAACAGTAGTCAAGAACAAGAAAAATGTTCAATTTATTACTCTCATTGACAGGGACAAAGGAGGGACTATTTGTAAATAAGATGAAAAATAATTTAATTTTTAATTCACTTAAATAATATTAAATTTATTTCTTTAATTCACAGATATTCCGGCACAGGTGCCACCATTGACGCCTGGAACGAATAAAAAGATGACAGAAGCTTTGAAGGCTTCATTTGCATCATGGGAGAAGGAATTATCCCGCCATAATATTCCAAAAGGTAAGTTATCAAACTGTGAACAATTTCCTCTACAAAATCATGCTGATAACACACAACCCATAAGAATAAAAGATCATATACTTTTACTTGTTCATAAATGGACAGCAATACACAGAGAAAGATGGAAAGGGGGGGACATGGATGATAATTTGTCATTTACAAGTTTAATGGCATGCTCAATGTTAAACTTTTATTTTTTTCCCCTCAATTGTCCCAACTGTCATACATATTTCTTTGTGTGTACGTCTAGTGCTAAATTGCCAAAATGTGTCTGTCTTATTATAGAGACAATTTTCATGAGTTTGAGGTACTTTAAAAAAAGTGTATAAAAAAGTTTTAACTCTTTTCAAAAAATTGTTAGGAAAAAGAGCGTAATTTTTTTCCCCTTTCTTATCTTCTCTCTCTCTCTCTCTCTCTCTCTCTCTGTGTTGTGGCTAAGCGGCTCTGTCTGTGATCGGTGTTCAATACATTGTAAAAAGCAAGACAAAAACACAAGCAAAAGATTACAAAGTAGACATACACCTGCTACTTGATCTCAAGGCTTTTTGTGGTTAGGCTTGAAGACTTTAGTGTTTTGACACTGACTTTGATTTGAGATCGGTATAATGAGCATTGTTTCAAAGTGACGGTCACGGAATTTATACTCTTTATTATATAATACTTACTACATATATAGTAAAGTTATTTGAGAGCCAAGTCCAAGTCTAAATTTCTTAAAAAATGTTTTTTGTATTGTACAATCACTATTCAAAGTATGTCTGGGTTAAGAATATCCGGAAATAAATTATTTTATCATAATTTATAACCTTAACTTTGATCAGATAGGTTTTTTTGTATGCCATGGCAAATGCCTAAATAAATTTCTCCCCTCCCCCCTTCTTGTCTTGTTCCTATTCGTTTGTATTGTTTATTGTAAGTCGTAAGTAGTTGTAAAAATAACAATTCCATTCTCCAGAATTTGTAAACAAAAAAAGAGACAAAAGACAAACAAAAACAAGTATTTTCACACCTGTAGTTAACAATAATAGTTACAATTTAGAAAAGGATAAATTATATAACAAATTAATTTACCTTATAATTACAACTTATTATATAACAACAAAACTACTTAATTGTCCTTGAAAATGCATGATAAAATAGATCTTGTAAATATTTATTTGTAGTTTTTACAGCTAAAATATTGTGTGGCTGAAAATAATTAAATAAATTTACAGTTATAATAATTATATACTCCATACTTTAGGATAGAAGAAAGAGAAATAGAGAGAATTGAGATGGCATGGGCCGAAATTTGTATAATGAA
Organism: Arrhopalites spinosus; assembly: GCA_034700945.1. Taxonomy (NCBI): domain Eukaryota; kingdom Metazoa; phylum Arthropoda; class Collembola; order Symphypleona; family Arrhopalitidae; genus Arrhopalites; species Arrhopalites spinosus. Next base: position 6,575 of record JAQIVZ010002693.1, on the reverse strand, counting down.
GAGGCAAGCCTTTTTTTGTCTTGACTTGTTGAATAATATTTGATGGAGAGAGAGAGAGAGCAGATGGGATTAAATAATAAAAAGAAAATTTTTATTATCTAATTGGACAAGTCTCGTGAGCGAAATCAGCACGTGCTACACTTCTAATCAAACACATGATGCAAGATAGAAGCCCAATCAACATTTTTTTTCCAGCAAAGATCGATAAGTAGACAGAGAGAGAAGACAGACACAGAAGTTGAAAAAGATAAAAAAAATATTATATTTATAAAAAACCTGTTGATTCCATCTCTCTCAATTCCTTCGTCTTGAGTTCTAATAACTATGCACGAGCTCGTAAAGAAAATACAACGGGTTCTTATTTTTTTATAAATATATAGATGTAATTTTATAACAACTATCATCCCTACCTGTAATAAGGGAGGTTGAGAGGTACCTTTTATAATGTGAGAATTTGGTTATAAATTGATATAGACAGTCAAGAAGTCCTTATTCAATTTCATTATTCTTGATATAGTCAAGTCATTTAATTATTTAAGAAATGCAATACATCTGGATGGATGAATTGTTTGGAAAAAAAATAGAGAGACACACACACACACGGTACTCATACATTTTGATACCTCATCCATGTTACAATTTTTTTTTGAATTGATCATGAAATGAAGGGGTCGATTAGTTATTAGCCGTGTCTTCCAAATACAAAAGTTATATATACACTTTTTTTTATTCATTCATTTTTTCTCTACATATTTGTAACATACAAGGGAGAATATTTAAAGTTTTGTGTAGTGCGTGAGTGTGTGTGTGTGTGTGTAGAAGCGCAAAACACCTTGCTGAGGGAGGGAGACAAAAGATACAATTGAGACTAGTACATATCCCAATACACGTAGAGGACTTACTCGGTTAAAAAGTTTTTTTTGGTGGATCTTAAGTGTCGACTTTTGAGAGTAGGACTTGAACCATCTGCAAGTTTAAATATGGACGTTTTTACTCATGTTCTCTCTCTCTCTCTCCTGAAATGACGAAGAGTCTTGTGGATGGCCATACCACAAGATGTTACAGTTAATGCTAGAGAGTCACAATAATAAGATACGGCGGCGGCTTCGGTTTTTTAAGAGCAGGTGTCTTACGTTGTTCAACTCTCTCTCTCTCTCTCTCTCTCTCTCTCTCTCTCTCTCTCTCTCTCTCTCTCTCTCTTGTATCATCTTATTATTGTAGACTCTTACCTATATATTTTTATATCATTACTGTTACAAACATGTACATATTAGTATGGAGTGTATAGTTTACATACCTGTTGCTCATATAAGAGTTGATAGTTGATACACATAGAATTGATGCGTGCGGACGGTTTCTTGACTTCTGTCTTGCTCCTGGGCTGTCCGCCGCTCATCATCATCTTTATTATATATATATATGAAAATACATACAAAAAGAGTGTACATATTGGTATGTAGTTATTATTTGAATTTTCAACTGTCTTTTATTAGTCTATACGTAACACAAGTATACCATGGAGAGAGAGAGAATAGGTTCAAAAAATATTTTTTTTTGGTGGCTGTCTTTTGTATCTATACCCCCTAGTGAAGATGATGGGATGATGTTGTGGTACACTTGGTGTTTCAGAATGAATTTTACAGTCCTCGTCGCACGTGCTATATATGTACATGAAAAAATAAATATTATATGTATTACTTCAATGAAAGTACACTGGGACTTGGAAAATATTATGTATGACCCAACTCGAGCTCCTCTTTCTTCCCCAAAAAATGGTTTTCCTCCACACACACACACACTCATTAACAGTATGTACCCCATATGTAGGGTAATCCTCTCACCAGCTCAAAAATTTAAGCAGTAGCTTAGGACTAGTAACAGCATGTTATGATGGCAGTCCCTCTTCTTTTTACATATGAAGAAAAGGGATATGGACTAAGAAAAAACAAGGACTGACATGTATATCAAGTACAATCAGAGAGAGTATATCTTTCCATGTAAGAATACCATAATATAAGCTTAAACACATGGAAGAAAAATTTACCATCATCTGAAAAGTTGAAAGAAGATAAAGGCAGTAGTTATATTCTTCCCCCCACAACACACTGGCCACATGTTACGCCGGCACTCTCTCTCTCTCTCTCTCTCTCTTTCTCTCTCTCCTTCGCATCCAATTCATCTAGAAAAAATAATAATGTAACTGTTAGCAAGCTGAGTACAATTCCAACTATTTTTTTCCCTATAAAAATGGCCTAGGTTAGGTTTCAACTGGAAACAAAATAGTAAAAAAAATATTTTAGGTTGTATTTGTGCAGAGTACATGAAATGATTTTGTGTACAAAAAGATATGCAAAAAGAATTCCTTGTCTTTGAGCTGGAATATTTTAGCACAGAATGTAATGAAGAAATATTGTGACAATTACTTTGTAACTGTACATACTCGATTTAATATGACAATAGTTGGGAGAAAATTAGTCCAATATGAAGACTACCAATACTCGGAATGTATTTAACAAGAGAGAATAAAGAAATATTTTCTCTTCATCTTTTCCTTGTCCTCTCTCTCTCTTTCGTATGATGTCTTTGTCATGGAGGGGGACAAGACCGTGCATTTACAATCAAAAGGCAATCGGCTCACTACATACAGATACAACACACACACACACAAGTACCAAAGGGAGAGACCAAGACAAAAAAAATTATTTTTAAATTTTCTTTGTACTCAACTAACGTCATAGGCTAAATGGAAAAAAGACTGTGTGTTAATATTATATGTTATATTTACTTATGTTCATACAAAGATTTTTGTTGTCACGACGGAACAGTTTTTCATTTCGTTGTCGCCGACTCTGCCTCCATTTTGTTTTCGTCATGTGTGTACATAAGCTAATAATTGCATTGCCAACTTAAGTGTTTTTCTCCTCTCTCTCTCTCTCTCTCTCTTGTTATTGTTGAAAGATTGAAGAGGTAGTAGCAAAGTCAAAGTAGGTAGAAGGATTCGAAAATTAGGAAAGGTGTGTTAGTTTTAAGAGAGTAGGTAGGTAGCAAAAACAAGTCCATGATCAAAGATTAGTGTGACGGATTCTAATCATGCATTGCCATCCTTTTTCAATGAAAATCTTATATTATGACTCTTACACATTTCGTCAATACGTTACGCGTCTTATTATAGGCAGGAGATGAAAAAATGGATTTATTCTTATTTTCATCCATGTAACTACTCTCCATATGTAAGACAGCCTTTCAATATTTCTATTTTTGCATGTCTATTCTTCCTAGATTGGGATGACAAAGATTTGTTTCTGAGACTGGTTTGTGAGAGAGTAAAGAAACAATGTGTGAGGCTAATTACGCATAGAATATTGTACATGAATAAAATATTTTCTTGTCTTTGTGAAAGCAAGATGAAAATTTTATATAAAGCCACATCTTTCATTGTTTTTATAAACTGAAAAGACCGCCATGATCATTATCAAAAAAAGTTTTTCATCTATTTCGTGTTTACAATTAAAATTATATATATAAATTTTTCCCTACTTGATATTGTACTTTTTTTCACAAAGAATATTGTTATCATGTAATTAATTTTTTTGAGAAGAAAAAAGATGAATTTGTCGGCATTTTTATAGTTTATTGAGGGATCAAGATAGTTTTCCTTAATATTATTTACTTTTTTGGTGATGGCGTGAGGTTTCTATTCTTATTCTTCTTCCCCATTACGTTTATGGAGTAGAGAAAAATGATGGAGAAACTGAAGACAGATGTAAAAGCCGTAGGCAATTTTTGTAAGTTATATAACATCACAAGTATTATTGGTATCCTTCAATATTGAGGAGGGAACTGAGCTGTAATGTATAGAAGTAGGTACAGTAAATAAAAAAAAAAGTTAATAATGAAAGGCTCAGGTCACAAAGTGAATTTTTAACTCATGTTTCATATATTAGTGTCATAAAAATGTCTCTTCACTCTTCCCCAGTCAACTTTGTACTCATGCAGAAGGGAGGAGGAGTGTCAAGTATAAAAATGAAAGATTGTGTAGTATATCTTACATTCATCTCTACAAATATATTACAAATTTTGGCTCTTCCACCATCAAGTCCCAACCTACGACTTACTTTCTTCATTATTAGAGTCCCATGTATTGGGAAACCCCCATTTGAGAATGAACACACAAAAAAAGTCAAAAGGGAGGCCAACAAGAAAGTTAATAAGTCTTTTTAAACATTTTCTTGGAACAAGACACAAAATAAATGTAAAAATATTCACAATCATTTTTAGCAAAATAGTATTTTCTTCTATAACTTAAAAATTTGACAAACTTCATCTGTTTTCATGTACAGGGTGTTTATTAATATTTCTCCCAATTGTATCTCTACAGAATGAAGAAGATAAGGGTAAAAAAGATGAAAGGGTTGCTTTGCTTCGGTTTCTGGTGGTGTCATGAAGGGGGGAAGATTTTTGTGTTGTCTATTTATTGTAGATATAAATAGATGATCATTGAGTCTCTTGTTCTTGTTTTATAGGGTGAAAATATTTCTCCTTCAGTTTTCTTCACATTGCAAAATTTCATGTGGAAGGTCATACACAAAATAACAATTTTGAATGGAAATAAATATTTTATTTTTAGGGCAGTAGGCTACAACTATTTTTTTTTCATTTAAAAATAATTTCATGTTTCTCATATTTAAAGAATTGTTAGTTAGGTATGATTTGTCATTTTAATTTTTTAAATTCTCATTTTAAATTCTAAAGTGTCGAGTGAGTCAGGTACATGTATATAGAAAGTAAATGGAATTGTGGTTAAAAATATAATTTGTTAAAAATAATATTACTAAACAAATTCAAATTATATTTAAATAAAAAAAAGGTTTCCATAAAAGAGTATCTGTACGTCGTCTATGTAATCTGTCATCGCCACTTTGGCGACTCTAACAAAATGTTTTCTTTACTCTTTCAATATTTGCATCCTGAGATTCGATTCACTTCTTGTAGCTTTAGAAGGCGTGGTCTTGTTCATTAAATTTTAAGAGTCTCTCTAAATAGAGATTGTATACTTACAGTCCAATGTTATATCTGTGGACACAGGGGAGAACATTAATGATAATATTGCATGAGTAAAAGATCAATTTCAGTATCACCATCAGCTTTTTTTCTACAAACAAAAACCTTTAGTGTATGTACATATGTGATGCCATTTGTGAGTTGAGATGAGGGGGGCTCATTTGCTGATTTTACTATAAAAGGTTTGAAAGTTTAAAAAAAAGTTAATTTGACTGTACAATATAAAAAGAGGTCGTGTTCTTGGTCGTACTATTTGATTGGTTCTTTGACTTTTGAAGTTTTTATTGTCAATTTCAGACTCTCCTTGTCACTGATAGCCTTATACATCTCAGTTTCTCAAAAGTTTAAAATTTATCGTAAAGATTATGTAAATATTTAAACTGATGGAATTATATTACCTTCTCTCTCTCTCTCTCTCTCTCTTATATTTCTTCTTTAGTTTTGTTAAAGTGCTTATTATTAAGAATATTAAAATACTGTCGGCTTTTTCTTCCAGCTAAGATTTCACATGTGATAATTTCATTAATATTCAATTTTAGTATTAAATGACCATTGAACATTTTAAGTTGACAAAAAAAATGATTTAAACTTTCATTTTGTTATGTGTGTGAATTTAATTTTTTTTTTTGCATTTCTTCAAAAAATTTATTTTATCTTCCTAATAATGTTACTCATGTCTCATAATTTAATTCAATTTTTATTACACAGACACAGACATGACTCTAAATATTGAGATTTAATTAGCATTAAAAAAAATTGAAATCAATCTTCCATTTTAATGTTCAATGGGGGGGAAATGCATTTCTATATAAAGAGATGGCCAACAAGATAAATTTTTTTATAAACGGTGAGCTGTCAGTAAAGTTAAATGACTTGGATCAAGTTAACTATGTAGTGGCACTGGCCGTGAAAATGTATATACTTGTATATAAAGATGATATTATTTATTGGCTTGTCGGCAAATAGTTAAATTCAAATAGATAGAGTCCATGGTATATTTTGATGGTTGATGGTCATCTCCAAGATAGTTATGAAGCTGGAGTCTCTCATGAATACACTTATACACAATTTATAATTTGATCTGATTAAGTTTAACAAGGTGTATATGGACGAGCATTAAATCGTACACAGCGTTTGTCTTATGAATGACTACTAACGAGGACGGATTGAGTTAGGATGACAAATGTTGTCTAAATGCATGTAAAGCATCAATAAAGAGAGAGAGAGACTGCTTAGTATTTAATTTAACTATGTAATATAATATTAATTTTTATTTTCCACTGACGTGACGACGGACAGTCCCTATTCAGATGGGACGACGTCAAGAGGAGAATGAATAAAGATATTATTATCATCACATCTATAGTCAGTATATATGTGGTAGGCCACGGGAGAACCAGGCCACGGAGGGACTTTCATATTTTGTTTTGTGTTTTTAGGTACAAAAACAATTGTGATTAACTTTAAATACGAAACTGATGAATGCTAGGATGATGATAGCACTTGTTAATAAT
>JAQIVZ010002692.1:0-18815 GCA_034700945.1 Arrhopalites spinosus | reverse complement strand
TCAAAATTACAATTTTGGTGCTCTTAAAAAACATTCTAAGCTTTGACGAGGGGAATGAGGTTTTCGAGCAGAGAGTAAGTACACTTCCAAAAAATGAGAGACGTCTAAAAATGAGTGACATCTAAAAAATCACAGTAGGTGAATTAAAGGAATTATAGATGTAATTAAATAGCAAATTTGATCATAAAAATTACCTGATTGTTGTTATTTTTAACTAATTATTCCTCTTAATGAGAGAAATTCTGCAACCTCTGGCTTAGTTAGGGTTTGAATAACACAATACTCTTCTCTGGATGTGTACAAGAGATTTGTTGAAGGGTCTTTGTATTTTGCTATGTATCCTGAAATGTCAGAGTACTTTTTTGGTGGTTTCAATGAAGGAGGAGCATCAATTGACGAATCTAAATGAATAAATAACAACAAAGTAGAACAATTGATAGGAAATTTTGAAATAACAACACTTCCAAATGACATGCATAAACCAAGTTACAGGCCTCCTCCTTGGTGTCGACATTAAAACGAACAAATATAAACAGAAAAAAAGACTTACAGTGAACGTAGTCAGGACCCCATTGTTTGGATTTTTCCAAACTAATGATTTGTTTCAAGTTTAAGGACCTCTTTTTTTCGTTATTCATAAAGATTAATTTAACTGAAATCAGACCTCTCCGAAAACTCCCCAGCGTTTCTCTCCTTTATTTGGCTTCCCTTTTCCCTCCACTCAACTCAATGCCATTTTTAATGTTACTCAATAATCATTTTAGAAAAGTACATTAAAGTCTGTATCATTATTTTGTCTAAATTTTTCGACAGTTAAAATTTGACACAAAATACATCATATTTTAGTGTGATATTTTGTGTGGTAGTCTCCTTGCTAGAGTGAGAGAAAAGAGAGACAAGTTTCGGTGTCATGGGTGTACGACACCAACAAGGTTAAGGAGTGTAATTTAATTTTAAAAGTTTATTTACTTTTTTTTCTTTTACATCTGTGATCATCTCGAGGGGAGGATGGCATCAATTCGCGTGGCCGTACGAGTACGTCCTTTTTCTACGAGGTATTATTTTATTGTAAACCTTATTTTGATATTTGATAATTAATTCGGTCCTTAATTTCGTCATGCATATATGAGTCATAATAATGTATGTCATCCTCCTTTTTTATAGGGAATTGAATATGGGCTGTCAGCCAATCATTGAAATGGATGGAAAAAAGACTCGTATTCTGAATGTCAAAGTAACAATCATAATATGGAAAAATACATTGCATTTGTAAAGGATATTTTTCTAATTCTTGTGACAAACATTTAGATGAATCAAGTAAACACAATAGTTTATTATTGTAGGCACAACAAGAGAAACAAGTTGGGGAATCTGCCAGAGAAAAGTATCGAGACTTCACATTTGATTACTCGTACTGGTCATATGATCCTCAGGATGAACGCTTTGCTTCTCAAGAACAAGTTTTTCGAGATCTTGGAATGGATGTGGTGGACAATGCATTTTTAGGATATAATGCATGTGTCTTCGCTTATGGACAAACGGGGTCTGGAAAAACTCACACAATGATGGGACATTTCTCTGATGTAATAGAGTATACATTTATTTACGTGTTTTTACGAGCCTTGTAAATGTAGCTTAATTAATCCATTTTCAAAATCTTCAAGAAACTCAAATGATTTTTATGGAAATCACTTGTAAGTACTTAAGTTTGATGACTTATTTTATCTTTTTTAGGAATCTCAAGGACTCATACCAAGAATTTGTAAGGTATGTCTACTATTCTTTCAGATTTCCTGGAGTATTTGTTACGTTCTATACTGAGTTTCGCATAGAGAGAGAGAGTTACTAATTGCCCTTTATTTTTGAATATTTCAGGACATGTTCAACCGTATGAATCAAGGCAAGGAGAAGGGCGTCACATACAGAACAGAAGTCAGTTATCTTGAGGTGGGCTATGGAAAAGAATCAAGACTTTGAAGTGTTTAGTTCTTTTAAAAATTATGTTAATTATGTACTTGTTTTGTACAGATTTACAACGAACGGGTAAAAGATTTGCTCAAGAAAAATCAAAGTCATAGTCTTCGAGTTCGTGAGCACAACAAGTATGGAATATATGTTGAAGATCTATCCAAGCATTTAGTCATGGATTATGCAGATATAGAAGAAGTTATGCAGAAAGGGAACTCAAATCGTACAACAGCAAGCACTAATATGAATGATGTTAGCAGCAGGAGTCACGCCATTTTTACAATGACATTTGTTCAAGCAAGTTTTGTAGGAAGCATGCCTTCTGAGACGATTTCAAAAATTCACCTTGTTGATTTAGCTGGAAGGTAATCATATTATTTTATTCTCATTTCTCTATTGACGTTAACTTGACAATGGTGGTTAAATAATTTAAATTAGTAATTTACAATACTGTTAAACGCTTTTTTCACTTTCAGCGAGAGAGCTGATGCTAGTGGGGCTACTGGACAGCGTCTCAAAGAGGGGGGTCACATTAACAAGTCTTTGGTAACTTTAGGATCTGTCAGTAAGTGACAACATCAAAAGTAGTCAATTAGATAACTCAGTAGCTAATTTTGTAGATAGGTGTCATTTATTATTTGAGGTTCACATCCATTGGTATATCTGACATGCGTTTTTTTTGTTTTTGCAGTTTCTGCTCTGGCTGATGTAATTATATTGTTTTTTATAATTTACATATATTCATAAGTATATGTAAAATTTTTAGACATATTACTTGTCGTTAGATTGTCATACATGTATTTTACAAAAAATGAATCTTTGGTATTATACATTTAATTAGTGTTGATTTCAAGCTCAATAAGATACCTGCCATTTTTTATGATTAAATAAACTAGGTACTTGTTATTTTTGTGTAGGTAAACGCAGGCAGAGGAGATGCACAATCTAGAAACAAACAAATTGGGCATATTCCGTACAGAAACTCTGTACGTCCACATTTTTTTAATATTTTCAATTCCATTAATTTAATAAGTATGTGCTGGGTTGACAATCAGCTATTACTATTGTAAATGAATTTTAATTTTTTTTTAACTTGTAGGTCCTTACTTGGCTCTTAAAGGATTCTCTCGGTGGAAATTCAAAAACCATAATGATTGCGACTATATCTCCAGCGGACGTGAATGTGAGAAATGGATCATGTCGTATATATATATTATTATGCTTCTCTTAATGAGGAGAAAATGATACAACTTATCAGTTTTTTTACCCTCAGTTTTGTTCACTACGCCAAATAACAACATAATTAATGTTGACTTCATCATTACAGTTATATTTTCAGTATTTTTTTTACAAGAAACTTTCAATTTTGTGATTTTACAGGCAAGCGAAACTTTGAGCACATTAAGATATGCTAATCGCGCAAAGAATATTATCAATAAACCTACAATCAATGAAGATCTGAATGTCAAATTGATCCGAGAGTTGAGAGCTGAAATTTCAAAATTGAAGAATATGTTGGGCACTAATGATGACGTGAGTTGTAGGCCGTTGTACTTTTATTTTGAACCTGGTGGTTTGTAATTGAGGCCCAGTGTGTATAATGCCATGGTTCATTTTTTTCCAGAGCTCTGACTCAGTACTGGAACAACTACATGAGAAAGAAGCTAAGGAGAAAGTGTTGACTGAAGGTAGTGTGATTTATACATACGCATCAATTTTAATGTAAACAGTCAGCAGTGAACCATCTTATTTTGACATTTCTGACAGAGTGGCAACACAAATGGGCTGAGACTCAAAAGATCCTTATGGAACAGACTGATCTTGCATTGCGAAAGGTCTGACATATTTTAGAGAATTTTTTTTTAAAAAAAATCTATAAACTAATATTTCTCTGGTATTTATAAATCCTGTGGTGTTTTTTCAACATGTTTGTTTATTTTAAAGGCCGGAACTGGAGTTGTTTTAGACTCACAGATGCCGCATTTAATTGGAATTGATGATGACCTACTGAGCACAGGTAATAGAGATTTCACGGACCAGTAACCATGATACTTACAAATGATACATAGAACAAGTTTGACATGTAATATTTTTTTGTGCCATTAGGAATCACCTTATATCATCTAAAAGTATGACAACTTTTTCACACCAATTAATTTTTAAAAAATAAAACTGAAAGTTTTAATTTTTGATGTGGGTTATTCGTTATGGTTATTATAGGAAGGAGAAACGCGAATCGGCTGTACTGACGAAGTAGAAAATCATGATATTATTCTGAAAGGTATATAAAGTATACTATGTTACTCTTACTGTTTTATTCTGAAAATTATGGCCGTATCATGAAAGACGATACTTTTGTATTATCGTACCAACAATTTAGTTACATGTTGTTGAACTTCACAGGTCCTGGTTTAGAATGTAACCACTGTTCAATTCTTCTTGAAAATGGCGTACGTATTCATAATTATTACATTATTACATTGGATTAAAAAAATAAAGCAATATTTCTCTTTATTTAGGTTGCTACATTAGTTCCGTCCAACGGAGCAATTTGTATAGTAAACGGCCTACAAATTGATAGATCATGCCGACTTTCTCAAGGTAACGAATTTTTTTTGAAAATACTGTATATTACACGTGCGCAACAAGGTGTAGATTGTCTGGTCATGTTTTATGTAACATTTTCAGGATGTGTCATACGTTTGGGAGCCAACGTTGTTTTTCGATATAATGATCCGGCAGAAGCTGAGAAACTTCGTCGAGAAAATAAAAGGTAGGCAAATTCTAGAAATGAATGATTGTACTGATAAATACTAAATAGTGTGATGATACTACAAAAGACTAGTAAATGGTTGAATCTTATCAGTCTGTTTGCAGCAGACAACTTCGTTTTCACTTGCTGAAATCTGAATTTATTACTTTATCTTTAATGAAATTTAGTAATCAACTGCTTTTGTTTTATAGGGAAGGATCACGATCTCATTTAAATCTCAGTAGACTATCATTTCTTAGTCGTTCTACATCTGACCTTGCTTGGTCCTCAGAAAATCTTAACCTTGCTGCGGCTGCTGTGTCAGGGTATGTAATAAGTGTAATTTTTTGTTCCAATTTTGAGATACGAATTTTTGTGGTAATAATTGTAGGGAAGAAAGCACTGTATTAGAAGAGAAAAGAAAGCAATTGGAGGCTGAAGAAGTTCGCTTGCAGAAGGAAAGTCAGGAGCTGTTGAATCAAAAAGCTCTTCTCGAAGAACAAGAGGTATACAAACAATAACGGTGTTAATAAAATTATAAATTGTTTGGGGAGTTATTAGTACTCGAAAACAAATTATTTGTAAGTAAGTTAGTAAGCACAAGTCTAAGGAAGTTTTTTTTTTGTGTATAGCTATTACAACAGGAGAAAGAAGAAGCCTGGAAAGCTGAACAACTAAACAAGAGCGCTGCAATTCACTTGGCTCAGAAAGAAATGGAAGATGTAAGTTTAAAGTTTAATGTAGTAGACGAAAATTATTAATTTGTGTTGATATTTTATTTAGCGTCGCTTCAAACTAGAGCAAGAGTACGCAGCTCACAAGAAAAGATTATCTGAGGATTGGAAAAAGTTAGAACAACAGGAACAAGATACAACAAAGATTATTAGTCCATCAACTTTGGACACCCTGCGAATGTCAACAGAAGACGCAACGAACGAAATGAAGCTTCTTATAGAACAAATTAATGAGCAGAAAATTGTGGTGTTGGAAAGTCTAGAAAATGACTGTGATAAGGAAGTACGCACTTGTTTTTGTTTGTTTGTTTGTTTTTATTTGTAGTTTTCTTAAAAATATTAATATTACCTGCGTGGACTATAAGTACTTTATTGGTTTCATGATTTCAGGTACTGAATCATCACGTATCGGTAAGGCAAATTGTTAATCATTATTTCTCGACGTAGAAATGTTCATTTTAGCTTCTGTTCGTACAAAGCTGCGAGTTATAAAGAGTTCATTTTTTAATAATAACACTGGAAGCACAGTTGCACATATAGGTAGTCACTTAGATGTTTTGGTTCCAGGTTAATTTCAGTAGATCGAAAATTAAAGTAGACAAGAATTTTTTGAAAAAATATGAACGTGTTTTGATTAAAGTTTTCAATTTCATAAATATTATTATATGTATTATAATAAAAATTTTAATTTAAGATATTAGAATTGTCTTTCCATTCCCTCATTTCTTTCCCTTTGTTTTTGGATATCTCAACTGATCTTTGAACAATGTAAAGTTTTTAATAAATGTGATGGCTTCTTTTGACAGATTTTACAGGATTTGAGACACAGATATCTAAGTAAGTTTTATTGTGTAAATATGTAATTAATAAAATAATTCTTAAAATTCTTTTAAGTTTAGTGTATTTCATTGTGATATTTGAGAATGATGATACATAGTTAATACATGTTATACCGTAGGGCCATTTTTAAAAAATTAATTTTCAAAATTAAATTTTGTATAAGTATATAAATATATAATTTAAATATACAAAGATGTACTTTATTAGCTTTTAAAGTGTAGAAAAAATTAGGTCAATGCTAATACACTTCTGAATGTCTAGTAAATGTAAACTGTTTTCTTACTAAAATTTTAGAAATTGAATGTCTGGTCGACAGTACTGCTCGGCGAAGATGGTTATTCGAGGATGAAGACTCGACATTTGATTTTGATAAAGACGCTGATACGACGACTGGTGGTGATAGCGAGTTGGACGAGTCGGAGGCACATTCCAGTGTGACGGATCAAGATGATCAGTAATGTTTTTGGATTTTTATTTGCAAATTATTGTATAATTTCATATTTCTTAGTATGTAGTCGAATCATAATTTCAGTCGCTGTGTCTTTGTCAGACACTTGCGTTGATTCTATTATAAATTTTGAGATCATCAAATGACTCTTTTTTACTTTCTATAGTGTTCAAATAATGATAGAACAGGGAGTTCAAAGAAGGTTGCTAGAGATATTTGAGCAACTAAAGTCAGGACAGAAGCCCAATCTATCCTCTCCAGAAACGTCAGCATTATCAAGACGTCGAAGCCAGTATGTTATTTTTGCTCATTGTCTACATGATGCTATTTTTGTGATTTTTTCTCATTTATAACAATATTTTATAGTCGTCGAAGTATGCCAAGTGGATTAAATCATGTGTACACATCGGGATCAGTAAGTTTGTTTTCTTTGTTGTACTGGCATGTCGAATATGTTCAATTGGATTTTTTAAGTACAGTATATGCAACTTATTACTGATTTCATTACCAATAGGACGATGATGGGTCTTCCAGCTCTCCACCACCGCTTCCAAGGTCCCTATCAATGAATTCTGGTGTGTGGAATGCATTAAACGAAGGTACTTAACAAAATTTACATCATGATTTAATTTCTAATAATATTTACTACGGTACATAAGTTTTGAATCCTGCATGGTAATTCAAAATCTTCGAATGTAATATTTACAGGAATTGGATTAACTTCTGGAGCTATAGAAATTACAATTCCTACATATTATTTGAGAGGCTCGGGAGGAAGTTCGCACTTCCAATACGAAATTAATATTGTGACGTCTTCAGAGGTTTGAATTATTGATTTTATTTTTTAAATGTATCTTGTACATTTGAAATGACCAGTTCATGGGTTATGGCATATTTGCTTTATTGTTAAATTGTTAAATATTTGATAAATACAAATGTTTCTATAACGTAGTAACTGACCATTTCGCATACAGAGTACTATAATGATATTTTACAATGTACCGGATGTTCTCTTTGAAGAGCAACCCACATGTTTGGTTTTGTAACAGACCTACAACTCTCTAGTGTAGAAATACCAATCACTTGGGCTGCTTTTCAAAGGGGAACACTATGTACAGAGTGGAACATATAGCTTAAAGAAAATATAAATTATAATATATAATTAACGTGTACTTATGACGTTTGATCACATGAACAGAATATATCCTCGACCTATACAATTCTACGACGCTACCAAAGATTCCGAGAGCTGTATTCCCAGATGAAGAAAAAGTATTCCAAAGTAGCTAAAATAAATTTTCCACCGAAAAAATTTTTTAGTCGAACTTCTGAAAATGTAGCAAGAGAACGGAGAAAGCAACTTCAAGTATGATTTTCAAAAAAATTTTACTGCTTTATTTTTTACATTTACTTTAAATTATTTGACTGATTTTTTATTGTTCATTATTTTCAGACATTCCTCCAGACTTTGATTTGTGTGTGTTCAACTATTCCTACTTGTCCATTATATAATTGTGGCTCTCGTCCGCCTAATTTTGACGTTCGCCAAAATTTAGTGGCCTTTTCTAGTTTTTTTGAAAAGGTAAGAATTTTACATTTGACAGTTTGTTCGTTGTATGTATTTGTGTCTTATACAAATGTACAGAGATTAAAAAAAGCAGCAACAGGATAATTCGATAACCCAATTTTTTCTCGTTTTTTACAAAGGGATTTTTTGAAGGAACAAAGTATGGGACTTCGTAAACTCGGAAGAAAATTCTTTTTTATCAAAGAAGGAAACAACCCCGACAAACTTTGTCATCTACGCAATACGTAGTACGTACGTATGTCAAAAGTTCAATGAAACATAATATGAATTTGAAATTTTTGTGTCAGTAATTTTATCATTCGTTATGAATTTTTGTTTTCGAGTTTGTTTGATATTGTCAAACTCTACGTGCTTAATTGAGGCCTCTTTTTTTCTTGAGTATTATATCAATACAAGTTTACAGTCAAATTAGCTTATTGTCTAGTGTATACTGTTACCAGCTAGCAAAACTATTTTCTATTATTATTGTGAATTTGTATTGTATCAAAAGTTTCCTGTATATATCACTATTATTATGTATTATCTTGTTAGAGCAACGCTCATAATAATAACGAATGATGATTATTATGAAATTTAAATTCTGTGTTCTACATAAGCGTTGTTGACTGGATTAAAAACCGGTAGTAGTAGGCAGTCACAAAAATTATAAACATGGAACTAGCAGCTTTTTTTTGAACCATTACCTGTTCAAAAACTGGAAACTTTGATGAAAAACTCACTCACTACTCAATATGTTCTAGTCGTAGTTAACTAAATGCTAAAAAAGTCGAATGCAAGCAACGTTAAGTTAAAGTTGCAGAGATTTCATCTTTCCTACTGTTTCCTTAACTTAAGACACTATTTGTATAATATATTAACTTGAATATAATTGCTTTCCTGAAATAATACTTTGTTCATTGAGGTAGAGAAAAGTAGGAAAACAGCATAGCATCCTTTTTGGATGACAATCAAAAATAATCATGTACTCTAGACTGTACAAGAAGTACCTATGTTGCATACTGTGTGATCAGAAACTTACTAGACATTTGGAATGCATGAAGTACATTGTACACATTTATAAAGATATTACTAACAATGCTGACAGTTTTGAAGTGGTGTGTATTTGTATTTGTTGTTTGAATAACTTCAATACCAAAGACTAAAATCCTATAATCGATGTACATCATTATATATTGAGACACAAAATAACAATCATTTGAACAATTTAGTTACATGTAGTGGGCATTGTAAAGTATAAAGTAAAATTTTAAAAAATTGTAAAATCTCAAAACTGTGATTTTGTGAGAAAAGATAAACTGTACTGAAGCATCTGGAATGTTTCAAAAATTAAATTTATGAAAGAACTGTTTCTTACAAAGTGCCTTAAGAAACTAGTACATATTTTAAAAATAATTATAAAAGAGAGATTTTTTGAACACAATAAACTGTATGCATGTAATGAAAATAATGAAATGTAATCTGTAAAATTTACCAATCATAGTTGATTAAACTTATCGTTAGTTTTAGTATGAATCTCTGTACGGGCACATATAACATGATAAAACTAATAATACTGTACAAGTGTGCACACTTCACACACACGTGTGTGAAGAATAATTAAAAGATATCCAATAAAAATACACAAACGGAAGAAGCAAGTACACTTCGAAAGATTACTTATAATGTAAGTAAGTTACAAATATGTCGAATACTTCTCGCTTAACGAATCCTGTACAATTAATTAATTGTAATATCGTAATATTGTAATATACAATTCATGGAGATCTTGACCAATAGTTTTTCGTATACTATCATTATGAACCAACATAATATGTCAAATTCACATCAAAGAAATAAACAAACATGCAATCAAAATAAATCGAGCAAATAATGTCATTTTATTTAAAGAAATTTTATACGTTTCACTTTTATTGAGTTTCTCAGTTTTCAAGTTTTTATTCTCCAGATCCTCTACTTGTAAACAAAATTGCATGACTAGAATTTAAAACTTGTTTCTCTGAAACTATGAGATTATTTGTCATAATTTAGACTATAACTTATAGCACGTTCAAGATAATTGAGTGACATTGCCCAGCAAAGTTCAAATCAAAATAGTTTACAATATGTCACATATGTAACAGACTCTGTACTACAGAGTATTGACAAATACTTTACATAATCTCTTGTACATACTATATAAATAAATTATTGTATAATAATAACAGGAATTTTTCGATTAAAAACATTACATTTTTGCCAACAAGTGAGTAAGTAGATTGTTATTTTAGCTTATTTATTATGATTTATTATTATTACTATTACTACTGGTATTATTACTGGTATTATTATGTTTAGAATTATTCGAGCTAACGATTTGTACTTTTCTTGCAGGTACTGATTCTTTCCCGTACCGTTTCTTGGCTTCTTCATAGAAAGCAGAGGTCATGACCTGAAAGTAAACAAGAAAGTTATGCATTATTCCTCCAATCGAACATAGTTTGACCGTACTAAAAAATTCGAAAAAAATATTAAAAATTAACCAACTTTAGCAGTTTCATCAAAAAATACATTTCCTAGTTTAGCCTGTAGTGCAGATCTAAACTCAAATGAAACAGAAAAGTCGACCACACAACTGTTTGGATGACTTTTTAAGCCATGGCTAAATTTCCAACTCGTCACTAAATGATTAAATAGGTAGCCTTGCATGGATTCTGTGAACAAAATAAAATAAATTGAAGAATGATAAATAGTAGTAGAGATATTTAGTTGTTTTATAATACAAAAATCCGAAAGTCAACAGTGTTCACGTAACACTCACCTGCCGTTATGTATGTCGGCCGAGAATAAGTTACGTTTGAAATATACTTCTCTGTTAAAGGTTGTACACCTATTTTCATTTGAGCTAGAATTAGATCATAAAATTAGTAGCATGATATTTCATTTTTAAATTAGTCAGCCGTAACAAACAAAGATTAGCTTTAAACTTAATACCTACTATACTATTGGGTCGTTTGTTTAAAATGATGGACGAGTGACACCACGGTAAAAAATCCTTATATGCTGCTACGTCAATGACTACATCGAACATTTGGGCCATACTGTACCTACAAATTGTAACAAATAAAAATTAACATTTCGATAGTCCCAGACTTTAGATAAATAACAACGATGAACTTATATATAATCAAATGTAATGATTTAATGAAATTTGTTAAGTACTTAAAAATTTCATACACACCCCATAAGTCTTCTTTCAGCGTACACCTTTGTTAACATTTGTCTAAAATTTTGTCTAATCTCTAAACTTAAAATATTCTTATTTTTATTTACAACTTTTTTTGGAATATTTTTTGTATTTACACTGGTTTCCGCTCATAAAAGTCCGCGTGAACTGAATTTTGCATGAAATGTCCCACTCAAACATGTCTAACGGGTGTCAAATGGTTTATCTACTTGGATATAATGGCCTTTAACTAATTAATGAATTTTTAATAAACTTCAATTAATTAAAGTTGAGAGACTGAGAATAAGACCAAAAAACCTGTCTGGATTTATGATGAAAAAAAATCTCCTCGCTCAATGAATCTTTGAGCATAGAAATTCATGCAATTTTATTTCAAGAAAAACGTCTCTTCGAGACCAGAGACTTCGTCAAATTAAAGTTAAAAATATCATAAAATGAGTGCAGCCCAAGATGACTTAACGATAAAGCAACAAGAGGCAATTGATCAAGAGGTGGGTGTATACAATGTTTTTACAAGTATAATTCCAAATTAGGCTGAATTGCTGTGAAAGTACCATTCTGTCAAATTTATTGGTGATTGTAAAATGTATTTACAGATTTCTTCCACGATTCCACTTGTTGGGGAGAAAGAAAATTTGACAAATCTCCTCGCAGAGTATACATCGGATGCCGTGTACCAAGAAAAAATTATAGAAATAAGTAAAACTTATGAAAAGTAAGTAAAACACTTTTATTAAAATTTAATCACATTAAATGTGAAACAATGAACCAATTTAGTTACTATCCTAGAATTTCTTATTTCTATACAACTGTAATTTGTTACAGATTTCGACGGATGCGACCTGATGGAAATTGTTTTTTTCGGGCCTTTTGTTACGGTTCAATAGAAGGTAAAATAGTAAGACTTGATTTCTTATTACCTAACCTAAATTAACCCATAATCTCAATCCAAAGTTTGGCTTCTAAACAGAGTAGAATTCACAAGGTGCCTACATTAATTGATAATGAATATATTTATTTGTGGAATTTTATAAGGTGTCCTGGGCACTCCGTCAAAAGTCAAAGAGCTTCGGGATAAAGTTGTTGCGTCAAAAGAAACCCTAAAGGAGACTGGATTTACTCAATTCACCGTTGATGACTTTTATGATACGTTTATTGATGTGAGTTCATGTCTTTACTTCATTTTCAATGCTCTTAAATAAAGTATTATTAAATATCCATATAATACTTTATTGTCTTCATCTATACTTGGAAAAAAAGAATCCTATAAAAATTACTGCTAAATTTATACAGGTACTAGATAAAGTTGCTGAAGGCCTAACACCAAGTGAGGTATTCTATAGATTTATAGTAGTTTCATTTTACGTAGGTATACATTATATTTTAGCCAATTGTCTTGGATGGTTTTTTTTGAATATTACCTAAATATATTTTCTGCAGCTCTTAAACCAGTTTCAAGAACCTAGTTTGGCTGATTATTTAGGTAAACATACTAAAGGCATATAAAGAAATCCATATATTATGTGTATTAGAAGTGAACTGAACAAATGATTTGTATTGCTTATTTCTGTTTGAATTATGTAGTAGTATACCTGAGAATCCTCACATCTGCCGAATTGAGAAAATCTGCCGAGTTCTACTCCAATTTTATTGAAGGGGAAAGAACACTGGAAGAGTTTTGCCAGGTCAGTATTGTAAATGAACATGGATGAGGAAAATTTGTAGCCAATTTAGTTTGTACGCTGCATTCATTAGTACTTTTGTCTAATTATAATGAATAATGTAATAATTATATATGACAATGTTATGCAGTTGGAAGTAGAGCCCATGTACAAGGAAAGCGATCACATTCACATAACAGCTCTCACAAAAGCATTAGGAGTCGGAGTTCGGGTAATCTATATGGATCGGGGATTGGGTGGTGAGTAAAAAACTATGTACAGTACTTAAATACATAATTATTCATCTAGGGACTTAAATTTAAATAATAATATGATTCATTGTTCAATGAAAGAGGCCAAATTCCATATTTATAGACATGAATCTTGGTTTAAATAAGCATCAATTAAGCATTAGTTTTTTGTTTTACAGGTCAACATGATTTTCCTGATCCAGACACGGTTGCCCCTTCTATTTATTTAATTTACCGACCTGGTCATTATGATATACTGTATCCAAAAAGCACACTCTAAAATTTATTCTTCAGTCATCATGATACATTTCAAACATATTTTCCATAATTATATTATAATTAATTAATATTGGTTAATCTTACAATAAATACCTTAGTCAGCACTGATGTGCGAATGTTTTATCATATTTATTCAAAGTTATGGTTTCCACTTATGATGCACTAAGGAATCATGAGAATATGTTTCGTGGCCAAATATTCCGCTTGTACATCACAGTATTTGACTGTAACGCTTGTTCATAAAAGACTAAGAAACATTTGTTGTTAGTATTTAAATAACTTGATAATGACAAAAAAGTCACTCAATGTGGCTGAACAAGTAATAATTATAAATTTAAAACTTATCGTTAGTATACACGATCAGCAGAAAAAAGACAATGTACAAACTGGAGGAAGACTTTATTCAATTTCCTTTTCATAATGTTCTCTTTGACCTTTTTTGTAATCAGAATTTTTTACATAAGGAGCCTCTACTTGTGAATTTATTTACCACCTTTAGTTGTACATAATTAATTGTCAAGTTTACCATCAAGTCTCGGAATATTTTGTAAATACTGATATGTGACGATAGTTAAAATTATATAATGTAGGTATTTTATATATGCTATTATAAGAACTAAGATTTAAGAAATATGGGGAAGGAAAAGTATAAATGTTTAAAACTTTTATAACATGTTATATAAATACTTTAATTTAACCACATGTTCACTGTGATTGTTACATGAATGTTTTCAGTGTTTCAATTTAGGGTAGAATTATGTGGAAGGTTGAATATGTTACATAAAGTATTAATGAATTTTGCAGAACTCACGTAGGTAATTGTGTACTACCGTCTAATTATTTTATAATTACTTTTGTCTTCTAATGAGCTTTAGTAATTTTTTGTTGCTGAGATATATCCGAGGAGAATGTACTAGTAGATAGTTTTTATTGTTGACGTACCAAAAGTGCATCAGAAGACGCGTGTGGGTGGACCACTGACTTGTATCTGGAACGTACAAGTATAACAAAGAATGATAAGGATAATTACCTATGTAATTATTTCAACCCACTCCATTTCATCATTTGTCATTCAAGTTATGTAAACACGAAACCATTTGTTCGTCTCGATGTCCTCTAAACGTGGACAGCATAGCCATGTTGACATTTAAATTAACCATCAAATTCTTCAATATCCCCAAGCTCAGGTTTATACTGAAAAAAAACTTTCATTTACTGCATTTGGTTGTCATTGTTGTCAATCATCCGATTTTTCCTTTGCAAAAAACAGTTGCAACTTGCAATTGATATGCTACATTAAATTAATTAACTAATACATAGTACTTGAGTACTGACAAGTCAGGACAAGTCTTCTCATACATTTTGTGAAGACGTCGTCACAAAAAAAGATGGAATTTTCTATAAGCGCCCTGATAATTGAACCCTTGATTTGACGACGCATTCATTTGAGAGTCTCAAATTGAGACGTTTTCAATTCGTAGTACTCTTTGATTGGGAACCGGGGCTAGTCAAACAAAGGAAGGAGAAAATCGGTGATTAATTAATGTTGATGGAAACAACAGACATAAGGAGGAATTTTGATGCAGGATGAGCAGAGAACTCTGGATTTGGGAATCCCCGTTGGCCCCATCATGTTAATTATTATATTTACTTGTTTTAATTGTAACTTGGTATGAGAAGAGTGTTATAGAAATTCATAGTTAAAGACCGTAATGGAAATGGGATGCATATTGATGTGAGCTATGTAACTGTACAGGGAGAATTGGAGGAGTTGAAGTACTGAATAATAATAAATAATAAAGCATACAAGGACAGAGCGTGGAAATAAAAATTAATGACAGTGTACTGACGGGGTGGTGATATGAGGATTGTGAATGGGATTTCTATTACTAAACTTATTATTTGTTCTCTCTCCTGATAGGAATTTCCCTTGTAATCCCTTGCATATTATGGAAAGTTTTTACTCCTGTTGATATCATTACAGTGCTACACAACCCAAACTACAAGTGGTCATCATTTCCTACAAAACAGTCGCCATTCTCATGTGTCCATAAGGGATGGTGATCATAGTAATATGCATGTATGTAGAGTAGGAGATCACAGAGGTCAAATAGTGTTTTAAACTCTGCTCTTCAAGTATTTTAAAATTAATCTACTCTAAAGTACTTTATTTATATCAAAATTTTTAGTAAAAGTCCTTTACGAACATGACCTTTATTTAAAAGTACAGGTATTCATGTGAAAGACGGACTGGGCTCTCTCTTCCTTTAATATGAGATTAAAAGTTTTAATTTGACATTCTTCTTTTGTTCAAGTTAAATATTTTTTATACATATAGTTATTGGGTAGGTGGAAGGGTTGAATCGGAAATCAGTAGAGTACATGGAATGGAATAGACTAAAGATAGAATAACGATCAAATTGCAAACCGAGAGACCGACACAAACACTTGAGAATATATTTGCATTAGATCCATATATTATTTTATCCTAATGGTTATATTATGAGAGCATCTAATCTATCCTCATAATAAGTAAGTCTCTACACATCATGTGTTGTTGGGATTTTCAAAGAGGGACAATTAGCTGGGTAGGTACACTTTTGACTGGGGTATTTACTTCGTATGTTCTACTTAGTATGTAGCCTTAGCTGTAAAATGTAGGAATATACATGTATGTACAATATAGTCATTTTTTCATGTGGCTCTGTGTTTTCCAACTTCTCAACGACTCTTGATTATTTTGCACATGTAGTATTCATAGACCCCCTTCACCTCATGAAACTTGGAAATACCATCCCCCCCCCCTCCGTTCGCACAGCCCAACATTCTCTACTCAGCATCATCAGTACTTACTCTGCAAGAGCACTGTGCTAACCAAAAATTTTCTTTTTCTTTTCATACAAGAGGAATTTTATCCCCTAATAACATTTTTGTTATTCTTTTTACAAGATATTGTGTTTTTGGTGTTTGTGTTTTGTGTTTGTGACAAATAAAGTGAGATTCTCCACTTTTTTGTGGTGACCAATTGCTATTCAATCTATTGGACTCGTTTCCTTGTCCAAACTGTAGTGAAACAAACCGAAAAGATTCAGTCATACGTTTAACTTTACATAAGTGATTTCATCACTCCTACATTGGATTGAAATTATTTTCATTTAATTTCAAAATAATTGGATTATTACTGTCTTGAACGTGTTGAAGGTACAAGACTCTTTTTGTCTTTATGAGTAATTTAATTTTAATATTTTTAATGTAATCATTGGATTTAAAATAGCTACAGTAATACATATTCACATAAAAGTGGAATAAAATGAGTAAATGAACCTTTGTCATAGCCAAAACTGCAGGAAAGAGCTCATAATTATTGTAAAAGAGAGAGAGAGAGAATATGATAAATTTAAAACTACCTGAGGCTTTTGGAATGGGGGTTTGGCCAACTGTCAGATTAACATTATCTAGCCTACACATGATAGTGCATGTACATTCAACAAGGGGAATCCCAGGATTTCAAGAGTGAAAGCTTTATTATGCGGACGTAGACAATAAACTATATCTATCTATTTGAAATAAATTTCCTACAAGTACACACATTGTAAAAAACTACATTTTACAATCCTGCAGAGAGCTAATCTTGTAATACACTCTTTTTTTTGCAAAATTTTCGCAAAGATAGTTCGCAAATTTGTGGTGTAGAAAATAATTTTGTATGAGTTCGATTTGTCAAAATATTCTCACACTCATCATGAGAATATTTTCTTGTTTAGTAGACAATCTCTGGAAAGAATTTTAACTTGTGGAATAAAATATGATAACAAATTTCCCAATTTAAGGTTAATGACATGTGTACAAATGTTGAAAGGTAGAAATTGATTAAACTTGGCCTCACTAATGTATTTTGATCTTATATTTGCAGAATTCATTTTCATTGCAAATTCTCCGAAAATTTACAATGTTTTTTGAAATATGAATAGGATTGAAAATGGGTTTTTGACAAGTGCAAAAAACTGGTGGGCATATTGTTGTATATATCCATTATGTAAATGTACAATAAAAATATATATGTATATGCATTCGATGTATACAAAGAATTCGTGGCAACTAGACCTTGTGCAAAATTATATAAGATAGAGAGAGAGAGCATTTGTTGTGGAAGGGTAGTGTATAGATACTGCACAGAGAATATGAGCAAGGAAGCAAATAAAAATGGTTGGAAAGAACAGTTGGGTTGGGCAGTATTACATAAAGAAGAATAAAATGGCAAAAAATAATATAATTTCATGTTGTCTATGCCTGTGGAATCCACACTGTGGATGTATTGTGGGCTTGAGGCAACAAAGTGAGCGAACTGGGGAATCCCAGATGAAAGAAACTTGACGTGTATGTATAAAAATCTCTTTGGCATAAATATTACTGGTTCTCCCTTTGTCTTCCCCCCCCCCTCTCTCATATTCTCTAGATTATACTTGAAAAAATATTATTATTTTACTCACTTTATACTTTACATTATGGAAATATTACTCCCTTTCATTAATACTCCAGAATGAGTTTACATAATATTATTAGCTCCCACACTTATTGTCTGCGTAGCATTGTCTCAAAATATTATTTCTATCAATGATCATAATATCTATATTTAATTGTCAAACTGATGACTTTTGATTTTGGTTAATCCGTCGATTCACCCGTGACTAATTCTCCATGTTGACTCATTTACGAGAGACTTTTGGAGAAAATGATGTAGACTTTGTGACCATAGTCCTTTTATTTTTCATTGTGGTACAAAATGGGATACAAGTCAGTGGAAAAGACATGTCTAAAAAATTGTCTCATTTGTTTATACTTTCTTGAAGAAATGAACGGGAGTCTCAAAAGATGTACTGGGTTAGTTTTATGTCTCGCTTGAGCAAAACTTTGAAACTTAGAAATATTTCGACATTTTTCCATGTTAAAAGATTAAAAAGCAGGTAGTTTTTTTCCGCGATTGCCCAGTAGGTGGTCGAGGATCTTAAAAAATTGAACCCTTTTTGGACCCTTATCACCATTTTTATGCCTTGAGTAACCTGCTTGTTTA
>JAQIVZ010002691.1:0-18818 GCA_034700945.1 Arrhopalites spinosus | reverse complement strand
TATTGTTCCTGATCACCTGGGGCACCTCTCCACCAAATTTCAGCCCAAACAAACAGAATGTAATTTTGCTCTCAAATTCGGCGATCTCCTTTCCAAAGTATCGGAACACCTTGCCTTCTCAATTATAAATTTAGCAATTTTATATTGCATCTTAACCTTCTTGTCAGATTTTTTGGCTGTGCAAATTATTACAATCAAGAGAAATTCCTAAATTTTTATTTTCTAATCCTTTTCAATCCATTTGGTACAATTTGTCGTCTATCAATTCGTCTTGTTTCTAACCCTTAATCCATACACAAAATAAATATAGTTTTGGCCATTAAAAATACTCTATCACTTTTAGTCCTAATTCACGACCATAATTTTTAGCTAAAATGAGTAGGAGAAATTAATTTATTTGGATGTGCAAGGAGATGTAGGTAGATTTCACCACAATTCACATTTTTAAACAATTAAATATATAAATCACGTAAACTATGTCAAAAAATACAAAAAAAGTTTACGCAAAAATATTTCATGAATGCAGTAACATGTTATGTGTCTGTTCCCAACTCTCTCAAAATATTTGTAAAGAAAAAACAATTAATAATTACACACAACAAGAAAAATATTAAGTATTTTATCTGTAATATTGTTGATAGATTTTTTTTGAATGCAGATAAATATAAAATTAGAGTAGTACAAGTATTGATAGTCTTTACAAGTATACTCACTAAAATTAACTGTTACTTTGTTAGCAAAATGGAAGAGAGCACATTAGACTAATATTTAGTATATGTATATTTTAATATTATAGTTGAAGAGAAGCACCAAGTAGAAGAAATAAATTTGTAGTTTTGTAATTAATCGTTCCAAGAAACTTTAGCAAAGTTTCTTTAGATTTTAAGAACCAGGAGAAATTTAACTCGACGGCTTCTTCTTCATGCCCCTCTCATCTTCCTCTTCTCTCTCTATTATACATTTATTATATTTAAATATATCGTGGTTTTAGTTCTTTTTAAACGTAACTCAAGCTTTTCTAAATTTGATAAAGTCGTACCTCAAGTTTTCTTTAGTTTGCAAGAAGCGCATCTTGGTTTTGCCCCTATATTATAATGGCCTAAATCCATCGCTCACGCGTGTGGATTTAAGTCGTTTCGCTTTGGAAAAAAATTTGAGATACGCTCCTTGCATACTGGGCCTGAACCAACATACAACTTTAGCAAACTTAGCCAAAACGAAGATACGTTTAAAAAGAACTAAGGCGACGATATGTTGTTCTTTGAAAAGCCTCCTTTTTGCTACAACTTTGATTATCTAGTTAAAATCCAAGTTTTTATATTGCTCTTTATATTTTTAGAAATTGTAGAATTGTGTTTGCTGCAAAAGTGTATTGTGTAGCTTTGCCACTGCATGTGATATATGAGTGATATTTGTAGTGTGAAATTATTCTTGAGACATTTATATAGTAGTCTTTGTCAACATTTTTTTTGTGTGTTATTATTTTGGGTGTGGGTGTTTTTTTTGCACAGTTAATTTTATTATAGTCATGATTTTAACAATTGTATTTGCAACAAACATGATTTTTAATTTCAAAATTAATTTGAGTACATATTAATACACATTTAGTGTGATCATGTACAGATGATTTGATGAGTATTTTTAAAAAAATCATATTTGTTGCAAATTGTTTTTTAAATTAATAATAAAACTAATAATTAACTTAGATTTAGACACTTAAATTAATTTATATTAGTTGATATTTAATAATAAAATAATTAGATTTTATTTAAACTAATTATACTTTGGTAACTTTGTACATTTCATTGTAAATGATATTGTACATGAAATTTCTTTTTTTTAACTAACGTGATTTGTATAAGGTTGATGAAAAAAATTTATTGTTTTATGGTAAAGTAGTAGAATGTGTATCAATTTTACTCTTCTTGATTTCCACTAATAGATCTCTACAAAAAAAACCAGACATTCTTTACTATTTAACTAATATTACTAACATTTATTGAACATGATTTTATATGAGAAAGATCATAAAACACTACCTTTTTTCTAATATTAGATGGACAATGACGATGAAATTAAATGAATGAGATTTGTTTTTTTATACTTGACTTTTTCTAGTCTTCTGACTAACAAACAAAAAGAAAGTTTTTCCACCCACAACATTTTTGGACCTTGGAAAGTTTACGAGGCTTTCTCTCTATGGGAAAAGTGACTTTCTCTTTAAAAATAAGTTTGGGTTTATATTAGATTACAAGTTGTAGAGTGAGGAAGATACGAGTGTTGTTTTCACAATGATAACTAATACCTTGATTGCTTGTTTTACCTCATATTTTAACTCTTTTGTAGGGAGGAACTTGTAAGAAATTAAATTGTCGGAATGTTTTTTTATATTGAGGAGCATCCTTAGTCATCCTTTGTCAGGGAAAGTTGGGAAAATAACTTTCACTTAGTTCTTAACTTTTTATTCGAGAAGCTCAGTAAAATGCATAATTTTTTTTTCATTTCTATGTGATTACACTCCATTAGATTTTAGTAAGAGAAGAATTTAATAGAAGCATTTCACCTGTGGTTTTAGAGCTAGGTCAAGAATTAAATTTGTTTTGAAGTTTACACAAAAAATAGAAAACTTTCTCCAATGATGAAACTAAAGATATTGACCAATGACCATCAAATGTAGAGATAGTTTTTTGTAGAAATGACTTTTTGAATTTGTTCGTGTACAATTGTATTGAGGAGTTTCTCTATGAAATTTGTCAGTTGGAAAGCTCATAATTTGTCTTTTATTTTTATATTTCTTCCATCTAGTAAGTTATACATGAACAAGTTGCAAGTATTTAAGTTGAAAAGTTTAGGAGTTGAATAGTTTGGAAGGTGGATGAGAATTAATAAAATTCTAAAAAAAGGAAATTTTCGTTTTCTCATCTCTCCAAATACTTTTACTTCATATAACTCCCGTCCAATTTCCTTGAGACTTGCTCCCAAGCAATTTGTAACCCGTGAACTTGGGCACATAAATCCACATTTGGAGGAAGGACCAACTTACCCTTCATCTTTTACCCTGGGTCCAAGTAAATCTTGATGTCTATGTAATTTGTGTGTTTGTCGGCACAGTTCTACCACCTTCTTCTTCTATCTCTCTATCTTCTCCTTTCTCCAGAGTCTCGAGTGGAGGAGAGAGAGTGGAGAAAGTATAAGAAAAATCTATTGAGAATTCTACTTGAAAACTATATAGTTGGATTATAGGTTAAACCTTGTGTTGCCTTTCCAAGCCAATATTCCTCTCTCTCTCTCTCTCAACTATAAAAACCAAAGGACCTAATTCTGTAATAAAAACTAACACAAGTCCTACCCGAAAATTCTCCTCCATTTTCTCCCTACTTCAGTCTACATAACTGTAGACTCAGGCTTTAGCTAAAGAGTACACAAAGCCAGTACACATGAATTAAGACTATGGAGGTCTTTTTTTTTGGGGGGGGGGGGAATAGGAAAGGTGAAGAGTTAATGGGAAACTTTCTCCCAAAATGGACAAGGGTCCTTGTCCTCCCTTTCATTTCCACATGGTTCATGTTTATTACAATTGTGTTGGCTAAACCAAAAGTGTAATTTTTCTCATTGTTCCTCTTTCTCTCAATCTCATTGAGGGCGTATAAGAGAAAGAGAGAGAGGGGTAGAGGCAGAGACCAAATCCATCTCAGACAGGTCAGATATATTCCATCGTGTTTTTTTCTCTTAACATTGTCCAGCCTTTTCTTTTACTCTGAAGAAGACTCTGACCCCCTTTTTATTGCTAATGTTCTGTCACAACTTACTTTCTTGTACATTTTTCATAGGGATGCTTCGTGAAGTCGACCATAAACATCCATGTTTTTTTTAGCTCCTGTCTCTCCAAATTCTTTTCTCCATCTTTCTTGTGAAACCCCCAACACTTTTTTTTTGTGTGATGATTTTTCCAGACTTTGTTTTTCTTTTGGTAGTAAAAAAAAGTAAATTTAGACAAAAAATGATTTCATTACAACAAGTCACTCAGATTCTGTTCAGGGGTGGAAAAAGGGAAGTTTGAAACAATTTTTATTATTCCAAGAAGACGTAAATGGTATGTTAGATTTAATTGAAATTTGCACGAGTTGAATTTGTATTGCCAATAATACAGACATATAAAAAAAACAACCACAAGACTTTGACAAGGTACACCTGGACGATTGTAAATGTAGACTAATTACAGACTAAGATTACTCAATCTACTACTTTACTACACAATAAAAAATAAACCAATCTTGTAATATAAAATTAATAACATTTTATACCAATAGTACAATGTCAAGATTCTAAGTTACAGAGAATCTAAGGACTATAATTAATCTTTGTAGAAACATGTACTAATTCCCAGATCGCATTTTATATCTTTCAGGTGAAAATGCTCGGGACCGTGTTGATCCAGGTAATGTATCTTCATTTTTTTCTGTCTCAATTTCTCTATTTCCTAAATATTAAGTCAACTATTCTATTGGCATCATATATTATACTATACAGATACTTTATAGAGACAAATATTTTCTAGTAATTTATCACAATAGGACTTTTATGAAGAAAATTATTTAATTCAGTCTTTGAGATAGGAAGGACAAGGACCTATTTTTATTTTTTTTATTATTTAATTCTTCAGACAACTATTTTGTCAATTTCTCTTTATATTTTTTTTAATGAGAAAAAACATGTAACAAAGTTATTTTTTTTTACTTTGGTTTGTCACAAAAAAATTTATTCAAAAGTAGTATTAAAAGTATTGAACACCTAGTAGCTAAAACAAAAATATTATAGAATTAGTAGTAATAGTAGAGCGCTATAGCTGAGTTAATAGTGCATAATTTAAATTATATTTTAAGTCGTGGTTTTTATTAGTAATCGTAAAAATTGCACTCACAATTTAATTTAACCCCGCAAGTCTCAACTTTTTAAATAATGATGATTAATTCTCACCTCCAACCCACTAATTTTAAAATTGGAGTCAATACTCAACACATAAAATGTTTTTTTGATTCATAAAATTAAATATATTTTTTTATGCTTGTCTCACTTGAGAAATTAATTTTCACAAATCAATTAAAAATTAAAATTTGTTGTTGAGTGTGCCGGGGAAAATGAAGAAAGAATGCGAGTGCAACTTTTGTGACTTTTGTAACATAAATGAACGGCTCTAAAACGGACACCGTAGTTGCTGATAAATGCTAAGCACAATTGAATGTAAACTTTGAAGACTCGAATTCATTCCAATTTTTTTTATGAAGACGAGAGCTAATAAAAAAAGATTCCCCTATTTTTTTGAAAAACAAAAATATTTTTGACCCCTTCAAATGAATGCTTATCCCTTAGTTGCAACTTGCAGAGCACAGTACAGCATCTTTTGAATGAACACCCTTTTTTCAACCAAAATTTTTGAAAAAAGGGACGGCTATAAACATGAATTTTTGATGAAAAAAGGCCGTCTCATCTCTCTCTCTCTCTCTCTCTCTAACCCATATCTAGTCATACTTATCCCATTGTCGCTATGTCACAAATGACGCTGTGATGATTTATAAAATTATAAAAATAAATTATGTAAGATTATGATATAATATATTATATCATAGAACACATAGAATGTTCTATAATGTTATTTAAACGGGGAAATATTTTTATGTAAGTAAGTCGTAATTTATATTACCCCTTTCATTATAATCTTTAGTAAATTACATTTTAAACAAAGTATTTTTTTTGCGTGTCCATGTTTCTGTCTGTTTATATCTTGAAATTGTTGAATTTTTGCAAAAAAGTAGTTGGTCTTTAGTTAAACCGCTTTAGTTTATAGCCTGACTTTTGATAAAGTGAAAGTTGTAGCCAATTTTTTTTAAATAAATAATTTGAATTTAATTTGACTCTGACTACATTTTGACTTTATCAAAAGGTTGGCTCATGCTCTAAATATTTAAGCTGTATTATAATGACAGTACAATTTTTTAAAAAAAGCTTTTTAGACACTATTTTAAATTTAAATTAATATTTTCCCCTTGTTTTTAATTGGAATGTCAAAAAAATATAATTATGGTCATGTGCACAATTTTATTCAAGATTTTTGAAATGCCTTCCCAGCAACTTTATAATTTTAAGTCTTTTGTTTTTTTGGTTTGTTGTTTTTTAATTCTCACGAAATAATTTTTAAAAAATACATTTCTTTGCATTACATGTGACATTAAAAGTTTTTTTAATTGATAAAAATAAAATACATTTTTTAAAAAACATTGAAAGAATTTTGAACAAAACAAAAAAAATTCAGGCATTTCATATTATCTTAATTTAAACTACATGTTTTTTTAGTTTCAGGCTATATTTAAATTTTGTTGAGTTGAGGATTTTAGAGATAAAAAAAATGGAAAATTTGATGGGAGAGTGGGGATTAATATTTGTTATTGGCTGATAATTATTTCACAGCATTTGCCGCACTGAATCAAGGAGCTGCCTTAGCAAATAAACCACCGGGACCGGTTGGAGGAGTCGTTGGTAAAACGCCAACAACTTTAGCAAAGAAAGCCAACTCTGTGACAACGGATAATCAAGTCAACTCAGCTCGGTATGTTGACCCCTCCTTCCACAAAAAAATTGAAAAATTGGCAACCACATAAAAAAAAATTATATCACTAATTCAATAAATAAAAAAAGAATTTATTTAAACCTTAATGAGAATAAGGTCAATTTTGAGAACAACAAAAACTAACAAAAATAATATTGTGTACTATAATCTTTCTAGATCGGAAGATAGTGCCCTTGCTGGATATCACTTAAGCTATGAAGTTAAAAAACTAATGTGCGTTCTAATTCTAATGCTAAACTAATTACTAATGTTGCTCGTAATACTGCTTAACTAATTTTTTTTAAAAATATATTTAAATTTTAAAAATGAGGGTTTGGTTGTTTGAATTGAAATTAATTTTTGTGAATTAATATTTTTTGAAAATTGTGTACAGGCCTACAAGTAGATCATCGGGTGGAGCAAATGGAGCGAATAGTAATGGTTTAGGAGTAGTGGGAATTGCAGATGACCAAGCAAAAGACTTTGATTTTGAGAAGACGGAGATGAAGTATGACTCAACAGGAATGTTTCATTGGTGTCCAGCTCGTATTATTGAAGAGTGTGTTCTCGATAGAAATCAAGCCGCCATGACCGTCCTTAACGGTCACGTAGGTAAGGGGTTTTTCCTAAAAGAGAATTTTTAAAAATTATTGATGATACAAGGAAGAATACTAAAGATTTATTTAATTATTTTTTCAGTTGTATGTCTCTTCGCCGATCCTGATTCGCCTCTAATCGGACTCCGTAACCTTGTGATGCCCCTCAGAGCTTCTAATTTTCATTACCATGAACTGAAACATGTCGTCATCGTCGGTTCCCTTGACTATATTCGACGAGAGTGGAAAATGCTTCAAAACTTACCTAAAATCTCTATTCTCAATGTGAGCTCATTGTACAAATTTATTGTCATTTATCACTCAATATAAAATGATTACTAATTAATTTTTTTTGTGAATTTTTGTAGGGTTCTCCATTGAGCAGAGCGGGTAAGTTTTGTAAAAACCATTAATAGTTTTAGAGTAAAGTTTTTGGATTAAATGGATTGGAATTAATTGTTTTTTGTTTTTTCTTTGTGGTTGCCAGATTTACGGGCAGTGAACGTGAATTTATGTGACATGTGTGTGATTCTGTCAGCCAAAGTGCCGTCAAATGATGATCCGACTTTGGCGGACAAGGAAGCAATTCTTGCCTCGTTGAATATAAAAGCAATGACCTTTGATGATACCATCGGTGTTCTTAATCAAAATGCAGTGGGTAATGGAAGTAGTCCTCTCGGTAGTCCAATAGTTCTGCAACGAAGAGGATCAGTTTACGGGTCTAATGTTCCCATGATTACAGGTACATTATATCACCAGTTGTGTCACATGCTGAATGGATAAATTAATCCCTTCTAAATTGGGAGAGAAAGTGAGAGAAAGTTGCCTTTCATGTCTAAATTACTTGTTGCTTTTTTATAGAGCTTGTTAATGACAGCAATGTTCAGTTCCTGGATCAAGATGACGACGACGATCCGGACACTGAATTGGTACTTTTAACTTTTTAAAAATTATTAATTATAGTACAATTTGGTACATTTCATTACAAAGTTTCTAACAAAATGTCAAATATTTAATTTTTCACAGTATCTCACCCAGCCTTTTGCATGCGGTACTGCTTTTGCCGTTTCCGTCCTCGATTCTCTTATGTCTACAGTGAGTCTATTATAATAATGAAATTACTTATATTTTATACACTATCAAATATTAATTGAATGGTTTGTTTAGACGTATTTTAATCAAAACGCACTCACGTTGATTCGCTCACTGATAACGGGCGGAGCAACACCAGAATTGGAATTAATATTAGCTGAGGGAGCTGGTCTACGAGGCGGGTACAGTACTCCTGAAACACTGGCCCATCGAGATCGTTGTAGAGTTGGCCAAATTTCACTCTATGATGGACCTCTTGCTCAATTTGGGGTCAGTCTATTAACTTTATTACAAAATATTCGTGGGATATAACTAATTAAATATTTTTTTCTTGTGTATTGAAGGAGGGGGGCAAATATGGGAATCTTTTTGCAGCAGCTTTGCGCCAGTATGGCATGCTCTGCATTGGCCTATACAGGTAATATTTGAAGTTGACCTTTATAGGTTATTGTTGGTTGAAAATTTATTGATATTAATTAAATAATTAATTTTTTTTTATTTTCCTGCTATACGATGACTTTACGATGAGATACAGGTTACTGCCTATGTAAATATGCCTCTATTCCTATTAATTCTTACTCACCATTTATTCTTATTCTTTGGGGTGGCTGAAGGGTTAGACTCACTTAGTGTGCACTTTGGCACTCTAGCTTTATCAGGATCGGGATAATCTCAATCAAATAATTTTTTAAAATCAAGAATTTTTATATTTATTGAATTTTCATAACATGATTTTACATCATTTTTTTATTATCCCCATCCTGAATTAAAAATCTATTTAGCTCTAATATTCAAAAGTTTTTGTAGATGTAAATACTAGTAAAATAACATTAACCAAATACTAAAACTAAATAATTTCTTATACCGTTGTTTGTATATATTATACAATTTCTAACTTTGCGAGTTTTTTTTTACCTTTGAATTTGTAAAAAGTATGAAAATTTTTAGTAGTATGGTTATTGTATATTAATACTATTATTTATGAGTAGACTTTTTTTTGTTTATAATTTTCTTTACTCTTTTTTAATATTAAGGAGGTACACATGTAGACTCAGATGTAGATTTAGCAGCCCCCTCAGAAAGTGCCGCTACCAGAGCACTTGACAAATGAATTTGGATTTTGGTATTGTGGAATACAAAAAATTTTTTAAAATCATTTTCAATTGTGTACTTTATATAAATTCTTGAATTTGAATTTGAATTTATATGCTGTCACAATTAAAATGTAAATTCTTTTTTTTCTTAGTAAAATAATTTAAGGTACGTGAATTGTGGTCAAATTATATGTGCTATTAGTTATTATGAACGTGGCATATATTCACTGTACAAAATTATATTGTCAAAATGCTTTTTTCTTTTCTTTTGTGTTCTCTCAACCTTAATCCAAAATTCTAAGAGACTTGACTTGATCTTCTGTACGCGTAACAAAGTTGTTGACATTATACTTATGTCATTTGTGAAAATAAATTGCAAAAGCGCTGACTTGTGATTGTGATTTCTTTTTTTGTCGCTCTCTCTCTCTTCCTTTCTCTCTCTTTCTCTTTGTATGAAAATAATAGTTTTTTTGCACAAAATTATATATTTATTTAGAACTTTGGAAATTTGACATGACTAGTAATTAACTATATTTCAATCTTTATCTTGAATCACAAATTTTAATATCTCACCAACTTCACATTTTATTGAGTAACTTTGACTAAAGAAAAGAGTGACTAAACTTGATACTGGTTTTTTTTGTGTGGACTGTCATTGTATAACTGTTTACTAAAAAAAATCCCAAACTTTTAATTGTCTTAAGTCAATGTATGTCAATTTAAGCAACACCAGAGCAAAAATTGTTTGTCAAATGTGCAATAATTATTTGTTGTTTTGCACTTTGTTCTCTATACAACTCTCTCGGTATTGTTCATCTTTTTTGACCATTGTTTATAAGTATGATACCTCTTGTTAAATATTTTATATCATGTTAGTAAAAAAACAAAGTCTTTTGCCAGTTTTAGTTTGATTTTCTCAATGAAATGTGATACATATTATGTACATATGAAAATATATTCTTTGAGTATTGTAAATTGTTTTGTATATAAAAAGTATATTTGACAGTCACTGTATAATTCTTTCCCTACAAACTAGCTTGTTTTTTTTATAAATCTCAGAAATGACCAGTTTAAAATTTTATTTTATTTTTTAAAATGGCTACATTGAAAATGTAGTTGATAAAAATTAAAAAATTTTAAAAAAGAAAGAGAATGCTTTCACAAAGTTATCTACAGAAAATAAAAATTTGAAAAAAAGATCAAAAGTATGTGAGTGCTCCGGTTTTGCTGGCAATTTGGCTCTTGTTAGCTCTATGCGATTCAAGGTATGTTTCTACTTTTATAGGTTCCGTGACACTTCATCGTCACCCGACGCTTCCTCAAAACGCTACGTGATTACCAATCCTCCTGATGATTTCGTCATGTTACCTACCGATCAGGTTAGTTCAATGGAGAGAGAGATGAGGGTGGACATGGAAATATTTTTGTACCATAAATTTATTATAAAATGAAAAGAAACTTAAATAAGAAAGGAAATTTGTTGTATAAAATGTTTTAGATTTTCGTGCTACTTCAATTCGATCCTGGATTAGAGTACAAGCCAAATAGGGGAGAAGCAGTAGGGGGGGCAACTTCGGCCATAGCTAATACGACCTCAATTACCTCAACGGCAAATCCGGCTACAAAAGAAGATCCTTCCTGACTATTACTCTGTAGGGCTCTAACTGAAGGTACGAATCCTAATATATGTACAAAGAGTCAATAATTTTGCTTTTATTTGACTCCAGAAATTAAATGTTACATGGAATTGTTATAAAATATTTATGTTGTTTATAAATACAGGTCCGTACTCTTACATCTAACATTCCGAAAGAATTCTCACCATCTTCTTCTATTCAACACTTGAATCTATCTTCATAACTAAGAGCAACAAAAATGACTTTAGAGCCAGAAACACATACACATGCCTTAACTATCTAACTTATACTACTACTAATTTTCCGTTTCAAAAGCCTCATCTTTCAAAAATCATCGAAAGTTCAATCAACATTTCTTTGGATTTTCTCTTTTCTCTTCTTCATCTTCACTACAATTTCATGACTCTTCGTATTCTCTCTGCCAATTTTTTTTCAACTCTTCAGTCATCTCATCATCAATTGTCTGGACAGAAAACGTCGTAACAAGTTATTGTCAATCAAAGTGTGAAAAAAGAAATCCAATGAAAATTCCAAAAAACAAGAAATTCAATGTCCACAATGTCAATGTCAATTGTAAATTTACAAGAGAAATTTCACGCCTTTTACGCCAGTGTACTTATCGTCAAATATTTTGAATGTGAAGTATATCAAGTATTTATATTTCTCAGAATTTCCATTTTGATTCAAGTATTTTTCATGTTCCAAAGTGGGACATGTGGAAATGATGATGATTTTGATTATTGACTTGTGTTTATGAATACTTTATACGGAAATATTGGAATATATAAGCAACGTATGTATATTCAATGGAATTCATGTCTCTATATGTCTCTACAGAAAAAAAGTATTGATAGAAAAAAATAATTCTCCTTTCGGGTATGTTGGATGCAAAAACTAAAAGTACGTCTCCAGCGAGTTCCTACAGTGACCAAAATGAACTTATATAAAAATCAATCATGTGTATATATATATGTATATATATATATATGAATGCCATAAACTATCACTTTCTATATTTTAGTTTCATTCTTTATACACACAAACACACACCTAAAGTCAGCAGTGCTGTCTTCAAGACACAATCAAAAAAATTTGTGTCCATCTTTTTTCTTTGTCAAGAAACCCAAAAAACTTTCCTCCTCAATCGCAACTGAGCAGATACAAATAAAAAAAAGAAATCTCTGAAACAATCATTTTAAAACAGTTCAATTCTCTGCAGCGTATAATCTAAAATATGTAAACTGCTGCCGGTCAGTACTCGTATAAAATTCTAGCCAGTGTGTACAGTTGTAATTTTAATGTCGACGACAATTTCCGCATCCAAAAACTAAAAAACAAGAAACTTTGAATGATTTCAACACTTGAAACTCTCCTTTGAATCTTTGGACAATCTAGAAGAATACAACCTGGACAAAAAAAAATATTTATTATAACTAGAGAAAACTTACAGGATTTGACCAGTGCTAAAAACTATTTGTGAAAAAACCCTCCCATGAACAATGGCAAAGAAAAAGCAACGTACCTATAAAAAAAACTCTTGTTGATGAAATTCAAAAAAATGTTTTCTAAAATATGTACCTGATTCTTCTTTTTCATGTTCTAGTCTCTAGTATATATATATATAAAGTCAATCAAAGCGCTACAACTGACTAATCAGAATTTTACCATCAACAATCATCATAACAAATTTAGTTAAGATGTGTATTGTGTATATATACATGTGAACTGTCTAGAACACTCAAATATAAAAACCTACAGTTTTTTAATTGTAATTTTTGACTATGAACAGTCTTAAAAGTGTTTCAATAACTGTACCTCCAATACACTCACACACATGAACAAAAAATGTCAAAATTTTTTCACAAAATGCTTTCTTCGCAATGTTTTATATTGGTCCATTTACATTGGTTATCCTATATAAAATTTTTGTAGGTATAAATCAGCTAAAAATACATTTTAAATAGCCAAATGAAAATAATTCCAGGAATTTTTACAAAATATTTAAACACAATAACAACAGCTTTTTCAGGTTTTAACTAACAAACAAAACAAAAGAATTATTACAGCTAAATAATTCATTAATTAATACATAACTACTGATATAAAATATATTATATATATGATTTTATAAAACAAATATTATATCTTGATAATATTTTTAAATTTTTCTCCTTTTTCAAAACATAAAAAATAATTATAATACTACATAGGGTACGTTAGTTAGCTAGATTATTAATACTTAAAATGTATCACACCATTCAGGGTAGCCTTTTTGAAGCATTATACTTATATATACTATTTGTTAAGTATTATATAAATAAAAAAAATGACTTGAATGTTCAATTGCAAAAAAAATGTTGTAATAGCTCAAATTGTGACGTGAGTGAATGAGAATTTGATTTGGAGAAGGAGTCACACACACACAAACACACCAAGAAAAAGAATAAGTAACCAAATTAATTAGTAAACTACTGAAGGAAAGGGAAAAAAACTATTTCATCTTTACTGCCATCAAAAGCTTATTAAGAAAAACTATTGAAATCATCATAAAGATGTTTAAATTAGTTTTAGTTTTTAGATATTTTATAGTCGTTCTATGGAACAGCAGATATAAATGTAGAAATTATTATGACAAAAAAAAATATTAGGAATGAGGATTTTGCAGATCGAGATCGAAATCTGACTGATCATATATTCAAACTGCAAAAACTCATTTAATTAATTCACACAGTTCGACAACTTGTGCTTCCATTAACTTTTAAAAGAAAACATTCACAATTATATTATAAATACAAAATATATTGTATTAGTTAGTTAGTTTTAGTATAAATATTCTATGTTTGTGGTGTGAAGTGAATTTTTAATTGTGATTTTTGATTGGCTCTTTGCTGGACATCGAATAATCGTCGTCATTCTCGTTCATCGTCGCGTGACTCCTTCTCCAAATTCAATTTCAATGAATCACAAGTTGTATTACCACAAAAAATGTTGACTTTAAAATTTTTATTTATTATTATTAATTATAGTCATTCGTTAAATTAATTTATGATCGTTATCAAATATATCAGATTTTTTCCACAAGTCAGGGGGTATCGACACCTCTTTCTGATATACACCAAAATTTTTGCATAAAATTTTTTGTTGCTCATCAAAAAAAGGGTTTAGTACATATATAGAATAATTTGACTATAAAAAAAGATAGCCATTATTTAATTGTAAGGAAAATTAGATTATAATTAGACTTTAGGTGCTAGGAAATAGTTATAAGATATTTAATAATAGGAGACGTAGAGAAAAAAAAGTCTTTACGTCTTGATACATACAAGGTAGAAAAATATATTTAAAAAAAAATCAAATGACATATCAAACAATGTTGGCATTATTATTATTACTAAATTATATACAAATTGTATATAATTAATTATAGTTAGTAATTAGTTAAAGATAAACATGAATCCTATTATTGTTACAATTTTACGGTAATTTTTAATCGCAAAACACTCCCCCACCCACTATAATCAATATATTTCAATATATACAAATCTCTACGAAATATTTATGCATATACCCCTATAACAATCTACTAATAGGTAAAATTTTAACTACATTATACGTAAAATTGTATTACAACTTGGTGATCACGCGTCTCATTCTCAAATAAAAAATCTATTTGTTGATGAATAAGAGAAATATTTAATATTGATATTATATAATAATTAAATATAAAATATTTAAATATATTATTATAGCCGCAAATGTTGACTTATATAACTTTACAAAATAACATGTATGACTTAACAAGGTTTGCCATAATATTGTTACACACACACACTCGCGACAAGTTAATTATTAAATATTTAAATAATTTTTAAGTTAGGGAAACTTATCGAAAAAATCGTGAGGGTAAGGACATACTG
Source organism: Arrhopalites spinosus (assembly GCA_034700945.1). Taxonomy (NCBI): domain Eukaryota; kingdom Metazoa; phylum Arthropoda; class Collembola; order Symphypleona; family Arrhopalitidae; genus Arrhopalites; species Arrhopalites spinosus. The sequence continues at coordinate 3,878 of JAQIVZ010002691.1, read as the reverse complement.
ATAGAGGCTAGATAAACGATAAGTTTAAGGCACAGATCAGGATCAAGGGTCATATATTTAAATAAGTTATTTAAATAGGAATTACATGTATTTAAAGAAAACCCTTATCTACATTAGGGGGATTAATTTGAGTATTTGCATTGATAATTATTATGATAATATGCCATTAAGAATAATTTAAATAATATTATAGGTTAAGAATTTAGCTATTAATTAAACACACACGGGACTTACATTGTACTGATAAATTATTGATAAAAGTAAGATTCATACAAAAAAAAACAAAATGTCGGCTAATTACTTTTGAGTGTACTAGTCCATGAGATGCAGAAAATTTTCTTTGTTTTGGGACTTTACATAAAGAAGAATATTAAATTTTACTCACATTTAGCTATAATTATTTAAAAGAAAAACAAAATGTTTGTATTCAAATCACTCTATTATTATTATGATACATAATTAATTAAATTATGTATGTATATATGGCTCATTATTATTTTTAAAGATCTGAATATTTATAAATATAGAAGATCTCAACGAATGTTTGACTTTTATTTTCACTTAGAATTTAATTGTTTTTAGACCCTTTGAATGAGTCTCGAAATTTTACGTGAAAAAAAAATCAAAAGTCCAACTGACCATTACCTTAAATAAATATTTCCTTTGAATTTTTTCAGTGATTAAAATATTTTAATTAATTAAAAAATAAATTGAGAAACCGTCCCCCGAGTATTTCAATATCTGCAATTTAAGGTACTTTAGTTGTGTCATAATTTTATCAGTTTTTGTTTTTTACGTAATTTTATTTAATGTGAGTTTGTATATTAAAAATCTCTCTCTTGTTGTTCTTGCAAATGTTAGCAATATTACAAAAATACAAAAAAAAATTTATTGTGTAACAATATCAGTCTCAAATTGTTGTGAATGAACCAAAGCAATATCTTTTTTTTGTAACTACAGTAGTTAATTAATGACAAAAGTTTAATGATTCAGTTTTATATAAAAAATATTTTGTTCTCCTCTGTGCAGTGTTGTTGTTTTTGTTTATTTTTTAAAAAAAATAATTATTTCTTCTTATTCTCCTATAGTACATGCATAAAATTGTTTTAAAGATATTTTAACCGATAAAATTTGACTATGTTAAAGATTCTTTTTATTTTAATTGCTATTTACATAAAATAAATTGTATATTCTACTCGTGATATTTAACAGTAGGTATAAAACTGCCGCTTACCTCTATACATAAGAAAAAAATATATAGACGTGAGTGTTAACGATTCCGATTCCAGGTGAATTTAAAGGAAAAATTGTATAAAATCAATCATAAACTATTTAAAATAGCAAAAAGAAAATATATGAGAGGGTATAAATGATCATTTTCAATCAATAAAAAAAACAAGAACAATGAATTAATTTCGAGTACAAGGGGAGAATGAATGGAATTCTACCCAATCAAATAAAAAATTTTGTTACTCAATCAATTTAACAGTTAGTCCGTCAAAACTTTTTTAGTTGATTCTCATAATTTTCGAAAACAAACAACAGAACTCAAATTAAATATTAACAATACAGCATTAGGTATATTATATAAAAAATAGTATATCTATCATCGAATTACCATGATTATGAAAAAAATTAAATGGTGCAAAAAAAAAATATTAATGAGTAATTGACTATATATCTATTAAAAATATATAATAAATATATATGAAGAGGGGATAATAATATATATCTGTACATACATATGATTTTTAATTGTGATGAGGAATGTTTTAATCGAATGAATCGACATAAAAAAAAGAGAGAAAGAAAAAATGATGAAAGCGTGTCATATTTTAAATGTTGTTCATTGTCCTTCCGGGTCACCGGCCGGAGTACTGTGTGACATTTCTTTATATGTTAATTATATAAAAAAATCATATATGTTATGTTATATAAAAAAACCGTGTGTGTATTTTATTGAGTGTATGAATGTGTGTTTATGGATTTCAAAAAGGAAAAAAAAAATATTTGAGATCAAAAAAAAATAATTGTTATGAATATATTATTATTATGAATGTTTTCAAAAGAGGTAAAACTAAAAGAAGAAAAAAAAATGAAGAAGATGAAACACAAAAAAAGGTTTATTATACTATCCATAAAAACACAATATCTATGATAAAAAAAATGTTATACGAGATATTGCAATAAATACTGAAAAAAAACTGATATCACTTGCACTTTACCAGGTGCTACTTTTTTTCAATCTTGAGAGAGAGAGAGGGAAGAAAACTAACCGGGGAAAAAAGCATCATGAGAGATTGGTAGAAAAAAAACAGAGAGAGGACACATTAAATTCATCTATTTCCTTGAATTCTCGGAAACGACAAATGTCCACATACAAAAACTGTGTCGGGCACCCTGCCCGGTCAGCATCTCTTAGCACGATTAACTTTAACAATAATTCGACGAGATAGGGAAAAAAAACCTTGAACTTATTCCACATTCTTTAAGTTTTCGAATTGACTTTATTTTTTTCGTTGACTTGACAAACTTCATAAAGTATCATGAAGAAAATCCATACTATATGCATACAGTACATAAGGTAGAGAGACTAGATTAAAAAAACAAGTTTATAGGGTTTTAATTCCTATAAATTGTATAATAAAAGTTAACTTTATATTTCCAATACATTTTTTAAAGTTGAACTATACTCGTACTCTACAGAATTTATTGTAAAAGTATGAAAAAGAAATTATTTGCAAAAATCCTCATCGCTTCACTACCCTCCCCAATGCAATGGCAATGATTCTAAGTTCTAGTTTTAGTAAAAACCAAAAAAAACTCACCTTGGACCTCCCTGATATAACGATGCAAAACATACAAAATAGTACATTTGTACCATAAACAATAAACTGAAAGCCCTCCTCTCAAAAGCCTAAAAATCCTTGTATATAAACTGCCCGGGTTCTATCTCAATAATGGACGGTACGAGTACGGTTGAAGTACAAGTGAGGGATTTTTTTTTTGGCAAAAATTTAATGTTGCAGAACCAAGGAGAGCCGACTGCACCGGTCTGGGTCTTTCTAGTGATACGACTGTAAGTATGTACATGTACATGTATAGTAATACCACAATAATGTAAGGTACGTATAGAGAGAGGAGAGATGGAGAGGAAGAAGTTGCCAGTGGTCAGATTTCCTCTTAACGTTTCCACAAGGATGTAGTAAATGTTGAAAACTTTCTCAGAGTTGATAGTTGTCGCTTGTCATTGTGTCGACGACGTCCTCGTCCCCGAGTAAACTCTTTGCTAACTAGCCTTCATCTCTATTTTTTTCCCTCTCTTTCCTAACAGTTAAGAGTCCATGTAAAGGAATATATATTGTCATATAAGTACAAATCCTACTATTTTACTACTCAAGAGAGAGAGAGAGAGTAACGTAAATGAGGGAAAAAACAATTGTACTACTCTTAGTTTTTTTCGTAGTAAAATCGTAGTACTGTATATATATATGTATATATATATATATACAGACAGACACATGTAATCTGTATATGTAGAGAGGATTGTCGTCTTCCTCAACACCGGGAGGAGATGGAGACTATCCAGTAAAGGAGACAGACATAATAATAATATTGAGAAGACAAGATGGAGACAACTGGGCAGAGATATGTAAGTTATAGTTAAAATATAAGGAAAAGAACATGCAGTCACAGCCTGTACTCTCTGATTACTCTTGACTTCAAAGACAGCCATATATCTTGTCTCTTGAACCAAAGGGAAATCTCTCATGTACTTCACAACCATCATCTATCCATTACATATATACAGTGTGTCCAATTGTCAGTGTACATGGTTTCTTATGAGAGCACTATTTCCCTAGTTTCGACATGTTAAA
>JAQIVZ010002690.1:0-18830 GCA_034700945.1 Arrhopalites spinosus | reverse complement strand
GCACGAGGAAAATCCTCTCTTTCTCTGTATGCTAGAAAACTCGAAGTGTCCACAATTATCAAAAAATAATCCATATATATTTTTAAGAAGACAGTACAGAAAACAGAGCCAGATCATAGTATTGACAGGAGTGATGTAAGGAAGTCATGAAAATCAAAAAGACCACTGTGACCTTGTCGAGAGGTCAAAAATAAAGCTGTATGTCATAAATTGTGAATTAATAGAGTCGTTATGAAAATGTACCTCGCAATTTTTTCAGGATTTTAGGTCAACAGGGTCACTAACAGAACCTTGTGTCATGACCTCTTCCTGTGACTTAGATTTCTAGGTCAAATCTAGAACTCTGAAAAAACTCTGAGGTAAATAATAACACCTACTGCGATACGTAACTTGTGAATTGGCCCTTTGTGAAAAAAAATCAAATCTCTCATTTGTATCTCTTTTCAGTCTCATTCAAAGTTTTCAGAGGAGAACAGCTAAATTTTTTGGCTGGCCAACATTAACTGCAGTACCTTCCTGTCAAACTAACCGTACACGTGTTTTGAACATAAATATATGTACATTTATCTCATAGTAGTGAAATTTAGTAGTGTTTAATCAGAATGGCCAACATTGTTAACAACAACAACATTAATAATAACAACAACAATAATAACAAGAAAAATGAAGAACCATGGGTAGAACATTTAAAGAATTGGCTCAGGTGGGATGAGGTAAGTATTTTTCACAATATCCATACAAATCAAGTATGATCGTACGATATTAATTGCATAATTTTACGTCATTCATCAAAATTCATGACAGTTACTCCGAAAACTCACCATACTCATATTCTAATTTCAATTTCGCGTTATAAATAAGGGATAAAGTCATAAGTGTAGCATTGCGGGATTTTAGTTGGGATTTCGGTAAAAAGTTGAATGTACACCGTTAGTTTGAATTGTAGAAAAAGTTTTTTAAACATTATAATTCAATGTATTTAGGAAATAATGGGTAAGTCACTGTCAGTGACAATCACTCTTAGCTTTATATTTATCTTTGGGTATTGTTGTTAGTCGGCAGTAATGGAATTTTACTAGTATTTACATGTGTTTGTAAAAGAAAATTTCCACGATTATGGAACGTGAGACTATAATGATAAGACATATGAAATATGAATCCATCAAACATGGATATATAGTTACAGTTTTAAAATACAAGTTTTTAAAATGCTTATACATTTTACTAACAATAATTAGAGACTTTATTCATAGTGTAAAGCTGCTGCATAAATTATTGTATATTTTAAATAAAGTATAAATCTTGAAAGATCTTGAACTTGTTCATCCAAGATTCAGACAAGCCCTTCATCATCTTAATTTTTGTATGGCTAAACAATTTAATATCAGTTTAGATGCTAGTTAGTTAAACTAGATTGTACACACAATCAAATGTGGTCCAGATTTGAGTAAGTACATGTTCTGTTTCTAAATTATTATTATCCCCCCTTTCCGTATAAATTAAATCTTATGCAATCACATCATACTTAAGTAAATTGACATTGACTGAATCGAAGAAAAGATAAACTTGTCAATGCCTCAGTTTGCAATTAACGAACATGTTGTATCTCATATTAGTTGTGGTTACAGTTAACTACATTTATGTATAATATGTATATTGTATAGAACTTGTAGTTTTCCAAAATTTATAAATATTCATTCTCAATTTCTTTTTCATACTGTCTCAAACTTTAATCACAATTACTGATGTGTGTACCAAATTTTATGGACAGTCACAGTTCAGTATGAAGGTTTAGATGACGTTAGAAATGAAGGCTGTTATTATAATGTCATATCATTAAAGTAGTATTAAATCTCTGCTCTCTACAATAATGAATTGAGAGCACTCTCCACACGCATGCAGTGAGTGTATATATTTATCCGACTCATAATAAGTAAATAATAATATAGCCTATATCATATAGGTACTGTGTAAGGACTTGTATTTAATATATCCGTTGAGTAGATGAATTGTCAACAAATACATCATATTTAAATGTAAATTATCTTGCATTATATATTCATTGCAGTTCATTGTGATGATGAAGTTTTGTACGCATCCAAGTACTCGCTTTGAATATATAATGTCATTAAACAAAATATTATAGACTATGTATAATTATTATGAAATAATGTGGTTTAAAAAAAAGCAAGTTTCGTGTAAGTACATACACAAAAAGGTTTTATACAAAGGATCCTATTATATAAAATTATAGAGTCGGTGGTTAGAAGTCTAAATGAAATTGGAGTCTCAATATCATGTTATGAATTCTTGGTAAATATTTATAATAATTTTTTTACAGAACGAGTCAACAAGAAATGAAATTATCGATCTAATAGGAAATGCAGAAGAGTTAGAAAAACGACTTGGAAGCCGATTAAATTTTGGAACAGCGGGTACAGAACAAACTTAATTTTATTAATTAAATAAATAGCATTACTAAACCTACTTAAACAAGGCAAGAGTGAACTCGAAGTGTTACATCACATTTAGTCCTAAAAATAGATTCATAAAGTAGCAAAGTACTTTCAAACATAATTTAAATTCACAATTTCATACATGTACTTTTAATTTTTCTAATTTTCCTTGTCGTACACTAATAATGTTTTTACAACGGAAGCTAATTTTCAAGTTCCTCAATATGTAGATTACCATCTAAAATACTATTAATGTCATACAATTGATGTCATTACTTCTAGTACCTATCTACTTAGAAAGTTTGCTTTCATTTTCTGAGAGGTTTTCAATTTTCACCAATAGAGCCTAAAATTTGATTCATTAGGAGAATGTTTTCTCAATCATATTTTCCATCTTCATATGGAATAGTACTCGACAGTAGAGTCCCAACTTTAACAGTACTGTTGTTTACACTTTAAGTAAGTTACCTTAAAATCACAAATTAAATACTTCCTCCTCAACATCATGTTACCCCTAAAACTTTAATGGAAAAACAAAGTATTTTTCAATCAAATACCTTCAACCTTATTTACACAAACATCTTGTTTTTGGAGCAAAATGTACGTCTAGCTAGTTACTATCCTGTCCAAATTGAAATGTCCTTGCAATATTATGAATAAATTTGACATTTAAGAAAAACGGAAAGTCATTATTGTGTATAAAATTGAATTAGCTAGTCAAATAGAGTTTGATAATGCACTTAAATAATAAATATTTACAAAACAAAAGTATATGACTAAAATCATTAATGATTTTTTTTGCTGTAATTGACTCAGTTTCCTAGACTTTGCTATCGCTTGATCTCTCATCTAAATTCTTGAACACAGTATGATTTCTTGAAAGTCATTTGAAGATGCATTTGCTTGAATTTTTACAATTATATTTGTACGATTTGTCTTTTCTCAAAATATTGCCCTTGTTTATAATTTCTCTAGGTTTGAGGGGAGAAATGGGACCTGGCTTCGGTTTCATGAATGATTTGGTCATCATTCAAACTTCACAAGGTCTTATTACAATTTTTATACATGTACACATTGATTCTGAGTCAGAATTTCTGACTACACCGTTTATTATTATACAAATAATCATAGTATTCAGAATAAAAAACAACATGTTTTGCGTCACGGCTATTATTTTTTAATTTTCATGATAGGTCTGGCTACTTACGCCGATGAACTTTTTCATGGTTGTAAGGATAAATCCATTGTAATTGGTGAGCAATAAAAATTTACTTTCTCTTAATTTTCTTCATAATTAAGTGCAATGTCCGTAATTAAATACGATGTCTCTATTGCTGATGTCCTGGGTTTGGAATTTTCTGTGTAGGTGTTACCTATTATTTGACAATTCATAAAAAACTGTTTGTCTTTGTATGATTATTCATATACATTTTGAAGGGAAACTTTTTCAACGAAATAAATAGTGTATTAATTTGCGTCCAATTGTGATTTTGTAGAAGAATAAATAATATTTATAATTTTATACATATTATATTTATATATATATTGTTCCATTTCTCTGTATGTATTTCATCTGTTTAAGCGGCTACAATCATTCACTTTCTTGTTCACAGGATATGACGGACGCCACAATTCCAAAAGGTATGGATTACAAAATTCAACAGCATGTGTATGTGTGCGATAATGTAGTCACTCCTACTATTGCGAGAAAACAGTGTTGTTTCTTCGTCTGCTTTTGCGGACTGATAAGAATTTTGATCCCCTTTTGATTAACATGACAAACAACTCATTACGACAGTATAATATTACTGGACGTCACCCATAGAATAGTGAAATTATACAAATGCATCTATGTGTACTGTATCTACGTCGTTTTTTATACTTTGTCTCCGTTTCTACAACCTTCCTTGACATTTCTTTTTAAATAATACCAACAAAGCTTTTTTAAACGTTTAATAATGACCGTGATTAAAAATTGTTCTATTTTTTAGGTTTGCAGAACTTGCTGCTTTAGCCATGATTGCAAAAAATTTCAAAGTGTACCTGTTCTCTCAACTTTGTCCAACTCCGTTTGTATCATTTGCCGTAGTTCACACCTCCAGCTGTGCTGGTGTAAGTTTATCTATTTTTACCATGAATAAAATATTTAGCATAGTTTAGTTGAAAATTTACTTCATGTCATAAGGTCATTTGAATAGGTTATGGTCACCGCGTCGCATAACCCTAAGGAAGATAATGGCTACAAAGTATACTGGTCAAATGGAGCTCAGGTATGAAAAAATGACGAGTTATTTATTAGTGATTCGGAATTTAAAAAATAAAAATTGACAGTTACTTATTTGGGCTCTCAAAAAATGTTTACTGGCCTCACAACTATGTATTTTCATTTTTTAGATAATTGCGCCTCATGATAAACAAATTCAATCCTCAATATTAAAAAACTTGAGACCATGGGACAATGCTTGGGACATTTCAATTTTACAAAGTACAAACCAAGTTGCTGACCCCTTGGATGATGTGTGGACTAAATATAATGAATTGCTTTTAAATCAATCCCTGGCTGATTCCCTTCGAGTCAATCAAGAATCTTCACTTATTTTTACGTATACACCAATGCATGGTGTAGGTCTTGAGTACATGGAACGGGCATTCCAATCAGTTACATTAAAGGTAAACATTTGAATACATTTTTTTATCACCATGTTATTTCGTAACATTTTTCTTTGTGACAGCCGTTTGTACCCGTACGAGAACAAATGGAACCTGATCCAGACTTTCCAACTGTTCGATTTCCTAATCCTGAAGAGGGAAAGAGTGCGCTTGAATTGTCTATCAAAACTGCAGAAAGTTGTGGTAGTACAATTGTTTTAGCCAATGATCCCGACGCTGATCGCTTGGCTGTAGCTGAAAAAACCAAAAGGTAATAAAAAAAAGTTTTGACTTTATTAACGTGTTAATTAACGATACAAGTCGTACGTGCATGGAGGTAATGTGTTTCTTTCCCCTCATTTAATTTTTTAAAACAAACTTTGGGCTTGTTATATGTATACAACACACAGAGTGAAAGTCAATTTTTTCTGAAAATTCGACTGAGCTCAACTTTAATTACATTAATCTGTAATATTGTTTTTTCTATTTGCTTAGGGGTACCTGGAAAGTGTTTACCGGAAATGAACTGGGTTCTCTTTTGGCATGGTGGACTTTTGAATTGTTAAGTCGTCAAAATAATCTTGAGCCAAAAGAAGAAGGTTCAAAGACCTATATGCTCTCAAGTGCCGTATCTACAAAGTTTGTGAAACATCTTGCAGAAACAGAAGGATTTGGTTTTGTGGTATGGATTAAGTTTTGTTTTCACTCGTCTATTAATCCATAAAATTCATATTGTTGTAAATATTTTCACTAAAATTTATTAATGATTTTTGTAGGAAACTTTAACGGGTTTCAAGTGGATGGGAAATAAGGCTTATGAATTGATGCAAAACAATTGTAAAGTAGCCTTTGCATTCGAGGAAGCTATCGGATTTATGTGTGGCAGTGCAGTTTTGGACAAAGATGGCATATCTGCTGGTGTTAGAGTGGCAGAAATGGCCAATTATTTAGCAATTGACAACTTGACATTACAAGACAAACTTCAGCAACTGTACGAAAAGTAAGCTAGACTCGAATATCAATGTCATATAACGTGATGATATATTTAATATATGAATCGACATTTTCTACTTTTTTTAATGACATTTGTCATTTTCACACTGGACAGAATGTACTTGTATCTCTAATATACCTAAAGAAATTTTAATAATTTATTACAGATACGGATATTTCATTAGTCATACTTCTTACTACATTTGCCGAGATCCCCAGAAAATTGCGACTATCTTTGACAGTATTCGAAGTCGATACAATTTGGAAAATGGAAATTCATATATGGTGCCTCCACCAAAAGTAGGAAAATTTATTTTAAAAAAATATTAGAATCGTTGATATTTTCTGTCTGATCGTGAATGTAAAGGGCTCTAGTGTATTTTTTTCTATTTTAGTTTCAGAAGCCATCTAACACAGATGGAGAACAAGTAATTACAACTGTGGTGTCAATTCGAGACCTTACAATTGGGCTAGACACTGAGCAATCTGATAGAAACCCAATTTTACCGGTTTCAAGGAGCTCTCAAATGATTACTTTAAAATTTGAAGATGGATTAATTCTCACTATTCGGGCCAGTGGAACCGAGCCGAAGATCAAATACTATGCTGAATTTGTAACATCTGATAATTCAGAGTATGCTTTAAATATTTATTTTTTTTGTCTCTTTGTAATTTAGACGACTGACTAAAATTCAACTAAATAATCAAATAAAATTTGTGTGTAGGAATTGGCCGACAGTAAGGAGACAAGTGGAACAACAAGTAAAAGAGATTGTGGAGGATCTCCTTGGAGAATATATCCAAGACTTGACACCACAAATTTTGTAAATCAAAATTTGTGAATTTTGTGAAACGTTTTAGCTTAAAAACTGTATTAATGTTACAATGTGTTGAGGCAAGATCTAAAATTTTAGATTTAAACTGTATTCAATTATAAAGTAGCAGGGTACCCTAAAAGTATCGCATTTTGGTACGAGGTATAAGATTGTAGTAGTAGACACTACTGTAGACTTATCGTTAGTAAAACTACTTAGGAAAAACAGTGTACTATTAGCGATAGGTAAATTGTGTGTGTTGTCTATTAGATTATTGTTTTTTATTTGTCAAATCATGAAATGTTATATTAGCTGTAATGAATTTTTCAGCAGTGATATATAATATGTACTGCCAATATGTTCCACACCTACCTGTTTGCCCCTTTAGATTCACATAAGAATCTCTCTCAAAACAAAAAACAAGCCTGTGCTTGACACTGCTCCCAATTAACTAGTGATCTTTGTGGTACTGTATAAAGTCTGTAAATGAACAAGTCACGGGTAAAATATTACTGTCAGTTTATATAAGAACTTAAGACTATATTATTATATAATACATCTTGTCGCTGTACTTGAAATTATCGTGGTGGAAGAGTCAATGGTTACGTTTGAAGAAATTGATGGCAAAAATATTCTGTAATGAACTGAAAGAGAGAAAATAATACTCTAGAAGAGTTTGCAAAGCAGGGCTTACATATTTAAGAAAAGGCAAGTGAAAATGCGGCATACGTCGTACTACGTAAATAATGAAAAAAAAACAATTGTGTGGCTTTTGTTCGTTTGTTTCTCTTCATGTACATGAAAATTTTATAATACACAATGTAGTGGAATTTGTTTTCTAGTCGAACAATTTTTAAAATATCTCTCTAGAAGTACTATATAATATATAATTAAATATATATTTTTAAACAAAACAAATCTGCAATGTTTGACATATAAAAATCCAATAAATAGTGCATTTAATTTTTACAATATTTTTGGTAAAGATTAATAATTCCTGTATCGGTATCGGTAGTAAATTATGTATAAGTAAATATAAAAATCAGCAAATTATGCTAATGACATGTACTGAATTCCTCAAGAAAAAAAAAACATTTTTAATGTAATCTGGATAGACTTTTAAATGTACAAAAAAAAGTATGTACGAGGAAAATATCGTCAGGGATTGTCAAAACTTTTCAAATTCCTACAAATTTATTTGTCTAGTATGATATTATTGATGAGTGTGTACAGAAGAGACTATTTTCGTAAAAAATAGAGTATGTGTTTGATTTATTGTTATTTACTACCATTATTACTTATACGTAATACAGGGACACAATTTTTATCTCGGAGTATAAAATGGAGAAGATTTGTCTCAGATAAATAGTCGTTCTATATAAGATTTGCTTATTTCATCCATCGTTGATGTCTAAAGCGTTACCTATGAGGTGGAATATTCTCTTACGGTGCAGAAATACTGAAATTAATGTGCTCAGTAATTTGAGAGACCGGTTATTTTTTCCAAATGAATATATGTGATTCTTTTTTCACACACACACACATTGTATAAAATGCATGAAATTTTTGTGCTTGAAAAAAGAGAGAGAGAGGATCAAAGGGTGTTTTTATTATAGCAATGATTTGATATTTACCTTTATTTAATCCATGGTCAAAAATTACTACTTGTAAAATTTATAGATATAAAATATGAATACTACTTACGATTAGAATAACATTGAAATTGGTTTCGTTTCATAATTTGAAATTGATATGATTATTTATTTGCTGATTTGCTGAAAAATGTCTTTGAGTTAAAATAAACTATCCTTATTGTGAGAACATGTCTTGTATGATATTAAAATTGCATCTTATTTTCATCTTTTAGGTGTGTAAATAATTGGGTGGAGTAGAGTTAGATTGTGCTACAGATTCAATTTACCTACATTATTGCAAACCATTCCCCCATAAGAAATTTATTATTGTGTAACGTATAAATTTACTTTATTAGGATGTCCCTGTAATAACTTGCTTTTTATTTTAGCTCTTCATCAAATATAAATCATTTGACAGGTAGAGAATTGAAAGCACGCAAATTTTGTATTTCTTTTTCTTTTATCTTTGTAGCTCAATAATGACGTATGTGTCAAGAAGAAGCGCTGATTCATAGCCAGTTCAGTGACAAGTTTAGGCAATTGAGAGAGAGGACCAGTATATAAAAATAATATGAACTTTTTTCACATCTTTGATTTTCAATGTGTAAAATATTTTACAAAGAATGGAATACATATGTATTCCAATTCTTGGTTCACTTTTTTTTGTCAATGTTGAGGAGGATCATTTTGATGTATGATTATTTTTACAATCACAATTATATCTACGGCATGTAGTCCAACTGTACAAACAATGTAGAACAAATTTTGAAATTATTGGCAATACTAAATGTACTAATAAAGAAAAAAGTAATATAATTTTCTATGAGATTAAAATGTTTATCAGGGGTTGAAGTAAATTTGATGTTTATCATTCAATCCTTAATTTATAAAATAAATGTGTCTTATTTACTATAATAATAGTATGGGCCGTATGGGGTGTTTGTTTTTGTCATATTATGTGAATGGAATTTTGTAATACAAGGATGCTCCCTATACACAACATGGATGTTCATGTTATTTAAATGCACAAATTATACAATTTTAATTTACTAAAAAACATAATTTATTTTGACATTGTAGGAGGAGAGAGAAAGAAAGAAAATTAGAGCACAATAGAATTCTTGAGAGACAAAATAAATGTATGAAGTAATGAGATTCTTGACTTTATGGAAATGACGAATAAAAAAATATAATAAAAAAATAGCCTTTTAGCGTGTTTGTGTATATGCATTTCTATATTATAAATATATGCGCATAGTTTAAGTCAGCGAAAAGAATTTGTTTAATGAAATCAAACTAAAAAATGAAATTTTTTAAACTTATTTTTAAGTAAAAATATTATAAAATATGAATAATCATATTATGATGATGAATTAGTCGGAAAAAGAAATTATATATAGGAGTGGCCACGTTGAATTCCTCATATCCCTATAAAATGAATCTAGGTGAGTCAAGTTCAAGCTATGTAAAGTAATTTTTACAAAAAAAGAGCCATGTGTATGAAAAAAATATCAAAAAATATAATAAAAGAGAGAGAGAGAGAGAGGAAGGAAGAGACTCTCTTCAAGAGAGAGAGAATTGAATAAAATAGTAAAGCGGTGATACAAAACAAAATGACTGCTAAAAAATTGGGGGAAAGAATAGTTGTTGTATTCTAGTACAAGTTGGAAGGAAGAATGTAAGAGAACGAAATAATATTATTATTGGGAAAATTGAGCTTATGTAGTTGATGGACGAAGATCTTTCTGATGTGAATAAGGTGACGAAACAGTAGAGGAACAATAAGGGATTCGAGGGAGTCTTCTTTGAGGTACGAACGCGAGGAGACATGACTTGAGGCATCAACTAAACATCCACTAGGGCTCTCAGGAATGCGTGTATTCTCTCTCGACTTTTGTTCTTTCCTCTATCTCTTTCGTCTCTTTTCCTACCTGAGAGAGAGAGTCCTACCTGTACAATAATGTTATACATTATATGAAATGAATATATATGTATCTTCCATGTATCCACAATTTTGTACCAACAACCTGCTGCTGCCTCTCGATGGAATCAACCATTTCAAATCAGTTGTACCTGGGTGAATGAAGCTGTCCAGACGTGTGTGTGTGTCTTTTGGTGTACTAAATATTTTTCCATTTTTCTGTCCAACTGGATGGTCCTTGTAAAAATAGAAAAGGTTTTAACTTCGGAGGAAATGCAGCCACCTGTGTTATTAAAACGGTTCAAGTAAAACCATGGGGCATCACCTCCGGTTCCTATGGTCCCTACTGGTCACCCTTCTTTCTTACCATGTACTTCTGGTGAAGTCAGAAGTCACCCGGGAGTTTGAGATCTCGGAAGGAGTGCCCATTGGGACGAGTATAGGGTTCATTGGTGAACAAATTTCGGGCTCTGCTCAACCACCACCACCATATTTAATTGTGCCTGTTCCTGGAAGTTCTGTCGACTCTGACTTAATCATTGATCAGAGTAATGGCGAAATTCGAACTCGAATACAATTGGATCGAGAGACGCGAGACTTGTACTCTTTAGTAGCCATTCCAATCAATGGCGAGAATATTCGTGTCATTATCCGCGTCAAAGATGAAAATGATAATTATCCCACGTAAGTTTTTTTCTATAAATTCTTTTCAAAAAATAAACATCTCTACACATTTGTCTCAAAGATTTCTTTAAAAAAATGTTTCAAAAGGCTAATGACTTTTTGTATGAAATGAGGGACACTTCTCTCTAAAAATAATTAGAATTCTCTCTTTTTTTGAAAAAAAAATACATGGACTCACCTTTGATGAGACTAATTATTGTTGAACTTTTTTTTTGTTTTGAAGGTTTCCATCAGAATACATGAGTGTTGAGTTCCCGGAAAATACACCAGGAGATGTGAAACGAACTTTACAACCGGCGAGGGATTTAGATTTGGGGATTTATAATACACAAAGATATGGAATATCTCAAGGGAACGTAAACAACGCTTTTCGACTCTCTTCCCATCGTGAAAGAGACGGTGTTCTTTATTTAGATCTCCAAGTGAATGGATTTTTAGATCGTGAAACAACACCATTTTATAATTTGGTAATTGATGCATGGGATGGAGGAATTCCACCTAAAAAAGGGTCTATGACAGTGAACGTCACTCTACAAGATGCCAATGACAATAGCCCAATTTTTAATCAAAGTCGTTACTTTGCAACTGTCCCCGAAAATGCTACAACGGGTACTAAAGTTCTTCAAGTGTGTGCAACAGACACGGATGCTGGCCGTAATGGTCGAGTGTTTTATTCCATCAATCGTCGACAAACTGATAAAGATTCCATCTTTGTCATTGAAAAGAATTCCGGCATTATTACTGTCAATCGACCCCTTGACTTTGAGAGTAAAGAGGTTCATGAGTTAGTGGTTGTGGCTCGTGACAATGGAGTTCAACCTTTGGAAACTACTGTCTTCGTTTCTATTACAGTCATTGATGTTAACGACAATCAGGTTAATTAATTATTTTTAATCTCTTCTCCCTTCTCAGCCATTAAAACTAAATTTAGTTTTCCTCTTATATCTGTACAAGCCACACTTATGATTGGGTGGTTCTTTATTTTTTTCAAAAAAACTGATGAATAATACAGATCTGTATAAAAGCATCCATTTTTTTAATCGTTTGATTAGAAAAATGCATATTTAAATTTACCCTTAAACAATTCTACTAATTATTCTCAAGGAAGAATTAAAAAGACTAAATATAAATTAATTCAAGTCACAGAAAAAAAATTATTTCAAGATGTAGTTAAACAGGACATGATTATCACAAACTCATCTCTTGCCTATCACTGTGTAATGAGTTTACGCATCGTATCACAACAATTATATGCTTCAGAAGAAAAACTTTACAATGCATTGTTTGTTGTATAATAATAATCTCCTGAAGAAGAAGAGAGAGAAAAAATCATTTTACATTATTTATAGCTAAATACCCTACCATAATTAATAACCCTCCCTGATAATACCATGAATTTAATTTTGAAAAAATAGACAATTTAATATTTATGACAGTCCTCAACTTTCTAAAAAAAAATATATACAATATTTTATAATAAACATTACACAGAATTTAGTGAACTGTCATTTACTTGTATATTTGATGTAGTAAATTAAATAGTTGATAGTTTAGGCAATGTCAACTGAGACAAAAAATAATGTAAATATTCATTTAAAAAGTCATCAACCTGATTTATTTTAATTTAGAAAAAGAAAAAAGAATTGTTTTTTTGCCGAATTGAAACATTAACACATTCCCTTATATTACTCGTTTACAAGAAGATAAAAAAGTTTTTTTTTGCTGTTGTATTTAAAGTTCTATGTGAAGTGCCAATAGTAGGGCAACGACAAGGCTTTAGGCACACTCTCTTACTTTCTTCCCATAAATGACCAAGAGAACATTTTCAACATGTTGTGTATAGTTATGTACAACTAACCACGGGCTAAGAAAGTGTCTGTCGTCCATCGTAGTTACTACAAACTCTATATTATTACACACTCTCAAAAATGAATTCATAAACAATTCTTACTAAATAAAATATAAAGGAATATATATTTATTATCTCTTTTTTTTCATACAAATTATTTCCTATGAGGCGGCTTCTTCTCCCAATCATAAGTATGTACACATACAGAAGTAGCTCTAGCTCTCTGTACAAAACAAATGTACTCGGAAACTTATTTCAGTAATCAAATCTCTCTTTTTTACCAAACTATAATTTATGGGTGTACATATGTATAAGTATAACAGAGTCTTGTTAAAATAATAATAATAAACAAAAGTTAAAATAATTTTAAAATTTTTTTTCTTTAATAGCCGGTCATTTCTCTCATCTTTCTTACGGACGATGCCACACCAAAAGTGTCGGAAGGTGCTCAACCAGGTGAATTTGTGGCCCGAATAAGTGTTCATGATCCGGATTCAAAACAAGAATATTCAAATGTCAATGTGACTTTAGAAGGGGGTGGTATGTGAAATTTTTTACTGTTTCTTTTTTTTTAATAAACAAATTAAAATAATAATTAGCTGCATGTCAATCCATGTTTTATGAACTTGTGAAAATGATTTTTATATAGATTTGTGACTCTTAAAATATGCAGGAGAATTTTAATTCATGTGCATATAAAAAAGAATGGCTCATTGTAAAAACGTGGTTTAATTATTATAGTCATGAACGGGCGAGACTTGTCACAAATTTTATGCAAACAATGAAAATGGCATGAATATATACATGTACATACATACATGTGTATGACATATATGTACACTTTTATTTATTGTCTTTTTTTTCTTTCTCTCTCATTTCATTACAGGTGGTCATTTTGGCCTCTCAACTCGGAACAGTGTGGTGTATCTTGTGATAGTGTCACAACTTTTGGATCGTGAATTGATGCCAAATTATACTCTTAGTGTAGTGGCCACTGGTAATTAATGCCTTTTTTAAATTTTGCCTTTAATTAAGAAAAAAGTGTTATTATTTTGATCACATATATGAATCATTACAATTTTTTTAAAATCAGATTTCGGAAGTCCACCATTAAATACAAGTTGTACTTTTAATTTGAATGTCGTCGCTATCTATGACAATGAGAATACTCCAGAACTTGTAAGTTTAATAACTTTCTAATCTACCTAAGTATACAACAACAATGTTATTAGCTCCATTATTATTATTTACATTTCATAAACTAAAACAAACTTTAAAAAACAGTTACTCATTTGAGACATTAACACTGACCATATATGTGTAGAGTTTTTCATTATTTATGATGAAAAATTATACTACATAAAAATGTACCTTACAGTCAAGTTCAAAGTAACGTTGTCAAAATAATTTGATGTATGACAAGTAATAATTTATGCGGTTACCTTGATTTTCTATTTTTACAAACAATTTTCTTTTCAGACGTCTGAACTGTACAAGTTTCATATTGAAGAGAATAATGAGCCAGGCGCCTCTGTAGGTCGTGTCACTGCTGTTGACTCTGACATTGGCGAAAATGGCTCCATTAGATATTCCATTCAACCGCCGTACTATGAAAATTTCCAAATTGATCCCACTTCAGGTGAGTTGAGAAATAAAACTACTCTCTATGTAACATAAATAAAATAATCCTTGTCACTCCTATAGTTGTCACATAGGGTCATATACATTTTAAAAATTCTCCAATATATAATAATAATATCACATATACATAATGTACAAGGCCTCCTTCTTATCCACGTAATACATATTATGGTTTCTAAAGAGAGACTTATCACTGGTCGTTGGAGACACGACAAGACATGTCAAAAATTTCACTTAAGTGCTTAGGGGACCTAGTGGGTACTTGAACTACATGTATACATACACAAGTCGTGTGTCATTCTCAGTCCAACTGTAGTGGCGTCAGAACGACCACTAATTCTATACATAAAATATTTTCAAGTCTAGCTTTTAAAGTGCTCTACATCATCATTTGTACATTTAAAAAAAATTATTTATTTTTTTTCCAAAAATTTTCATATTGTACAAAAAGTCAAGTGAGGTTAAGGAAAAAAGAAAGAAAAAAAAAGTTGGTAGGACAAAAAGTCACACCTAACACTCCTAACAGTAATAATAAAGAATATGACGAAGAGAGAGAAAGAGAAAACAAACGCAGATTTATGCCCAAATATTTTTAACGCGGTGTAAAAAAGACTAAGGATATTATTATTATTGTTGTATGAGTATTAAGTCTGAAACCTGGTTACAGCCATGATGATGATGTATACGGAATGTGTGTTGGAACGTAGTTAGCATACTACAAATGTTAGCCTTCTTGTATAGTCGTCCATAGTACCTAACCATAATTATTAGTTTCGGTCCAACAGTAATTCCACACCAATAATAATGGATGGGAATGATCGTTTTCATGTGTCTGTAAGACAGTCGTTATAGTTGTCCATTCTTTCTCTCTCTCTCTCCATTCTCTATCGTGTCATTCTAATGTGTGTACAATGTTACACGAAAACTGTACGAGGTGTATGATTCAACCAAAAGGAGAAAAAAAAGCAATTTTATTTTATTTCATTTCTGTGGTTTGATACCGTCAAGAATTTTGCATATTTCAGAAGAACTCTTTAGTTGAAGAAATGAAAAATATTCTCAAAGTTTTTCCAAACACAGAGAAAGAGAGAGAGAGAAATTGGCGGAAACAGGCTAGACAGTAGTTATAAGTATCATAAGAATATAATCGTTGTTATATACACGCAGGAGAGAGGATTATAATAACTGATCCCTTACTATAAAATATTATGTATCGAAGTATCTTAACTAAAAAAAAGTTATATTATGAAAAAGACCAACAGATTGTAGCTTACCCCGACGACAACCTTTCTCATAAAAGGGAAAATAATATATGGGGTACTTTTTATTCGAATTTTTGTAGGGACAAGTGTCACGAGCGATGAAAGGTAACAAGTAATTTTTATCGTTGAGGGTTTCTTTTCTTTAAGAAAAAATAATAAAGAATTTTATGAGCTTACCTCTTCAGAGAAGGTAAAGTTTTGCAGTACTTGAAAAAAAAACTCTTCTTTTTTTGCCCTGATTTAACAAAAACCATTTTTATGTCTATTTCAACTGTGTGTGAGAGAGAAAGAGAGAATCCTTTGTTTTGGCCATATATATAATACATGGAATACATATATAGTAGTATCCCATCATTTGGCCCGTAATTACAAAAGATTACAGGTTGGTCTTGCAAAATTAATGCTATATTACACTATAGCCAAATGTTTAAAAAGTTTTTCTTACACACAAAACGTTATACACGCGGATGAGAGTATTTTTAAGACTTCTCTCCTTTTATTTCCTCCTAAAGTATACTGCGGCATAAAATTTTCCAAAGGAAAAAAAAAATATTTTACTCCATAGAACATTTCAAAATTATATATTAAATCTTGTTTGTATATTTTTTTTAAACAAAACTTAAAAATATTTAATTGAACAATTTTACAATAGTCTTTGATAAAAAGTTCAACAAAATCAACAAAAGTTTATTCACATTTACCATATTAAGTTTTTTTTTTTAAAAAAAATAATGAAAATAAATCCACACACTATGAATTATATTAATACACCTGCATCGCTTAGATTTAATTGACTTTAGTAAAGCTAAAGGGTGTCTCTTAAAAAATGATTCTTATTGTTGTTGAGGCCGTTTCAAAGACAAAACAAAAAGTTTGTCAAACTGACAACTCACCTGTGCTGTGGGTCCTTAAAAAAAGATGAAACAAAACAGATGTGTATCATATTTTGAGAAAAACAAAAACAACTTTTGAGGGGATTTAGTGAACAGTTGTGTGTACAGACCAAAATAAAATTTTGCCGGAAAAAGGTGACAAAGAAAGACGTCTTTTCTTTGATAAGTACAAGCGGCTTGCAGTCAACAAGTGTAGTTCGTAAGGTGTGAAAAATGTATATAATATTTTGGGTTTTTAGTAAAACTTAAAGTTTTATTGCCACTGCTCAACTCAAACTGAGCACACCTCACCCCTCAAAAAAATAAGCTTAGAGAGAGAGAGAGAAAGAGAGTGGTACAAATTAGTCAAACCAAAATGTTACAAGTGTTGAAATAACAACAAGGACTACTTCCTTGTCGCCGCGTCTAAATAAATGTCGGTACACATAAAAGTATTTTTCTAGCTGTAGTTTCCAAATATAAATTTTATATTCATACTTGCAACAAAAAATTCTCTTTTAAACAAGTTCAAAACTACACAAAAATAATGTTCAGGTGCTATTAAGTAGATATCTTCAAAAGAGGGAGAGAGAAAAAAAAAGTTTTTACAAGTCTGGGAAGAATCTAGAATCTCTATGATATTTCATGGGCTATATAAACAAATGTAACATTTTATTATATAATTTTCTATACACTATTACAATGTAATTATAGGGAAGATGAATATTATATTTGATATCATAGCATTGATACGAGTATGTGTCTGTTTGTGTGTGTCTGTAGTGAAAAGAAAAAAATATTTTGAAAATATTCTTCTATCATTCACTAGAAAAAGTAAAGATACTTCACCAGAACAAGACGCAAGAGTAAGAACAAGAGCAAGAAGGGGAAGGATGAGTTAGAAATACAAACTTGGTTAAATCTACATTTTTTCCATTTTGTCGACATCATCATTTGTAAGATAATTCAAAACTATAGAGACTGTAAGAGAAGAGAGAGAGAGAAGAGAGAAAAAAATGACTAAAATAATTAGTACGATAGCTCGTATAAGCTGAAAACAGAAAATTAGCATTTATTTGATGCCCATACACATATTCCATGTCTTTAATACCAACACATAGCACAAATTACGTAGGACAACTTTTTCATCTCACTTATGAAGCGGTCATTGTTGAGAACGAAGCATGTACTCGTACAATGTATAGTTATGTATGTATCTAACTCGTATGAATAGAAAATTACCGTCAAACCTTGACTGTCTTGCAAAAAAAATCTTTATCTCATCCTCTTCATTACAATGTTGTCCCTCCAGGTTAGTTAGTTTCAAGTTAAAAAATACAGGTATTTTACTCTTCATTTTGTATGGCCACCATACTTTTTTGTCTTTACTGTATTTTAGACAAAAAAAAAGTTTTTTTTTTGGAAAACTAAAAATTTCAAATAATTACCTCTCTCTCTCTTATCAAATTTTTCAAAGGTCAATTTTTGAGACAAGAGTTACACAGTAGCCTTGTACAAAGTATTATATATTTATAAATTTTTTTTAGAAATTACAGTTGTGCTTGAGGCTTTTATGAACACGTCAAATAATACTACTCTATTACGATTGTAACATTGTGTAAGTACATGTATGTATATTCAAATAGAGGTGAGACTCTTCATGTAGACTTGTAAAGTTAAAGTCAGAATTTTTAAAGAAATTTGACGTAAAACTGATGAAAGTAAATGATAAAATATATGTGTATATATAATACCATGAAAATAAAATGATTTCCTTTTTTTCTCTCTCTCTCTCTCTCTCTCTTTTTCCTTGGTCTCAAATATGAAAAATGAAGAAAGGAGAAGAAGACCCGGTGCTCCACAAATTATCCCCCACCCCATAGATTCAGTTTTTACCACCAAGGCCCCAGGGGTTGTAATAAAAGTTTTAAGGTGTATGTCTTTCCTTTCCAGAAATAATATACCAGGTGACTCGGTTGATACCCCTTGCAGACAAGAAATTTTAACATTGTTTAGACCCTTTTTTTAAAAACAATAGCTATCTTATCATGTGT
>JAQIVZ010002689.1:0-18839 GCA_034700945.1 Arrhopalites spinosus | reverse complement strand
GGATAAAGGAATCGTAAACCGATTATACAAAATACACTAACTCGACGGCTGCGTAGCAGCCTACAAATTCGCTTGTATTATTATAATTTGAGACTAGGATATTTCTGGAAATCAGAGCATAAATTTAAATTTAAATCATAATCATTCGATATCCCATCTCATACTCACAGTTTTTTTTTGTCATTATTAAACTTGTAAAGGTACTACAGTACACAATGCCTTCCAAATCCTTCATTTAACCGACTTTTTTCCGGCCAATAAAAACAACAACAATTAAATATAATAGTATTATACATTCCATATATAGTACATTGGTGGTAAAATAACTAATTAATTAATAATAGTATTCAAGACTTCCACGACGATATTCAGACATGTAATTCGTACATGGGCATCTTTTGTTTTATCAAATTACAAAACTCAATTCTTTTTACATAAAAAACTTATTTATGTTCAAGTTGTTGTCGCAATTTTTTTTCCTGTAGGGAATATAAAAAAAAATCTTGCACGAACACTAAAAACGGAGGAGACGTTTACACGTTAACGATACAATGATACGCTAAAATTTGTACATTTTTTTTTGCTGAAATAATTATATATACGCATGACAAACAATTTCAATGAGCGTATACGTTATCATTATGATAAATACATAATGTTCAAGTTTAAATTGTAAGATCATAATCCAAAAATTTGTGATCTGAACCTTTGTCAAACTACCAAATTTGAAATTGAAACTTGTGGAGACAGGAAGTGATGAGTTTACAATTAAAATCATCATGACATTATGAAAAATACACAATCTTCTGTCTCTAATTTTCTTTTGGCAGAGTGGGGAAGGCTAAAATTTTATTTTGAATATTACATAATAATAGGGTCAAATTATATAACTATATACACAATATTGAATCTTAATCATTTTTTGCAGTGGCTACAATATATAACATTATATGTATATAATACGTAAATCAATAGTAAATCAATAAATGTAATAAATACTAAGGCGGAAAAAGTACATCTATTACATTGTATTTATACAGAGAGAGAGAGAGGATGAAGTTGCAGCAGATAAAAAATGTTACTAAACATAAAGCTGATAAAAATATTATCATTATGAAAAAAAAGTGAGCACTGAGTCACTGACTACAATTTCAAATTATATTTTAGGGATACAAATAAACTGGCTTAGTATATTTTTTTTAATAATATGATACAATATTTTGTATAACAACATACTATACTAGTCCTGATGTACTATATGTTGCTTAGTGTAATTGTAGTGGTTTAAAGGTCGATATGTTTGATAGAGTAACAACTTTTATTTGAAGGTTTGTGTGAGAAAAAAACCCAATATATTTATTACGATTTATTATTTTTAAAATAGTGGTAAGAGGAGAACTGCTTGTTGGAAGGACTCGTAGTTGAAAAAATTTCAGTTTTGACAAAATTTTCGTGACAAAATTCAGAAAAAAAATTCACGTCTCACTGTTCTCACTCAGACAAGAGTAACAGTTGAATGGATCACTTGATGATCAGTCATCAGTTTCAATCCAGTCACATGAAGCCCAATTTGGCATTTTCGTCTCATACCCCCAACCTGGTCCCTAAATATTAAAAATAAAATTTATAGACTTACATTCTCAATTAAAAAGCTCCGTACAAAAGCAAAGTAATAAAAACAAACTAGTTTAAAAATACATTTATAATAATTATTTATAAAAGAACGCTAACCTTATAAGTCAAAGCATGAAGGTACATGACCAAATCCTGGAGTGAAGGAAAGAGTTGACATAAAGTAAAATATTATTAATATTAATTAATTTTAGAAATTTTATGATCCAAGACGTAAAAAAAAAGTTGATTAAATTTAGAATGTCATAAAATACAGAGTTTTACTCAATGAGGAAACTCTAAAGCACAATTTATGTACGTACAATATGACGAATATTTTAGAAATATTTAATTGAATGTAATACATAAATAAAAAATTACCTTGGGTTTAGGATCTCTATATCGTACTTTACACTCATAGCAATGTGGATCATATGTCATTAATTCAGCTCTGAACGCCAATGGATCATTAGAACTTGAAGCCGTTGTGTTACTAGAAGAAGAAGTAGAAGGAGTACAACTTTCTCCACTAGAATTTGGATTAGTAGAATTCGAAGGTAAAGAGGATAGATTGGGACTCGTACTGTTGTCACATCTAGATAATGATGATGTTGATTCCTCATCACATGTCTGTGTTCCAACAGTCACTTTACCATTAACATTACTGGGAAGAGACTCAGACAGTCCCTCAGTTTGAGCTATCGAGGATACCACTGTCGGTGGAGGAGACAACACTGATGATGGTTTTTCCGGGATGGTAGAAGACGTACTACCTTGGTCCACTATTTCTGGAGATTTATCACTTTTCAAAGCACCTGTATCACTCGACTGATTGTCTTCCAATGGTAGAGATGGTCCAAATATATCCCCTGATGGACCAGTCTCTATAGAATCATTTCAAAACATTTATAAAAATCCAACAAATTGACTCTGACAAACTCTTGCATCATCAAATTGTAAAATAATTGTCATTAAACAATGAACAAGAGTTGAGATGCATAATATGTTCATTTAAATGTTTTTAATCTAACCTTCCCCTTCTATCCCCAACCAATTCTCGGCATTATGAATGGAAATCAAGTCGGCAATAAGTTGCTCATCCGTTTTCCCAATAAGGCCTCCTTTGCCTTTCTCCGGTCCAAACACTGTATGATTGTATAATGGATCATTCACAATTGGATACCCTGTTGAAAAGAAAAAAAAATTACTCAATTATACTCAATTCAATTTCATATTGTGCATATATTGAATCATAAATTAAATTATTTCTATTAACTGACTGTCTCTCTCTCTCATACATTTCAAAGTACTTTTATTAGACACGCTATAAAGCATCCATCCAGTTTCAATGAAATGTTTTCTACAACCTACATATCAAGACACCTAATACCATGTATTACACAAGATTTGTCAGTGGAATCCTACAACAAATTTCTTGGGGTCTAGATAGGTATTTTTATCGTGTCCATATAAAATATACGTGTGTACATACACTAGACACATAATACAGGAATAGATTAAAAGAATTGTTCTGTACCATGGACGATACTGACAACTCAGCTTGAGAAAGACATTTTACTCCAATACATATCCATGCTCTGTATTGTGCATTTTATAATACTTGAAATTGAAAATGTAAGTTAACTTCATCATTGTAATATTTAAGTCTGAAATTAAGTTTTAAGAACAAGAATCTAGAAAACGAGCAATGAATGTAGAATAGCCATGCATGAGATACTACAGCAAAAAAATTTAGCAAGTGCTGTAAAGTCATTTAAATGTAATTCGTAAGTACTTTATCTCATTCTCATCTGCTATTTAAGTTAATTATACTAACTTGGCCCTTTTGTCACATACCTCATAAGCCTAACTCTATTCCCCTCCCCATCTCTCTCCCTCTCTCTCTTTTATTTCTCAGCCAAAAAATGAGCTAGAAACTTATAAATTCATGTCATCCAAAGCCCAAACTTTGAAACAATGCAAAGTCTTTATCTTCGTTTGTATTTATAAACGTGAACAAAAAAAAATGTCAGTTAGTTCACATCGCACAAACCAACTTCCCAGACAAACTTCTCTGCTCTCTCTCTCTCCACACACACACTATCTCTCCTGTGGTGGTGGAAGCCAAGTGGCATTTATTTTTCTGTCTTCCATTCAGCCGCCTCACTTTACTAAAAAACAAATTATAATGTGCATTATAGGTAGACGGAGTGTGTATAAGAGAGAGAGGGACGATACATGGAACCTCAAGAGAGACGGAGGGAATGACATTAGTCAGAAAAGACCTCATTTGTGTGCATACAACTTTGCTTCTAATTGATGAGCCGCTATATAAAGGCACTACTGCGTGGAACTTCTATGATGTCAACTTAAGTCAACAATATAAATTAGTAAACCAAACCCCCAAAAGTCAGTCAGTCAGTTTCGGCCTAGAAGCAAAAACAAGGTTCGGTCATCCCAGCGACAATTTCATGTCACTATACTGTCAATTCGTGTACATGGATATATGCCTACATCTTCTATTACATTTGTCAACCAACCATTACCACCAACATCAATATCTCTATAGACACACATCTCTCCCCCCCCCCCCTTCATTTATTATGTAGACAATAACCATGTGTCAATGTTTTCCCCTTCAATCCCTCCTGACTCCTTCCTCTATTAACCTACCTTCCGCCATGAATTAACACTGTCCCCCATTTTCAAGAATCAACAGAATCGACTCTAAATATTGTCAACTTTCTGTATCAGGCATGACAAGGGAGACTGAGAGAGTATGAATTTCTTAACATTTACTATTTAGTCATCTCAAATCCTATTATAAAAATAAACTGTAATAATAAATTGTTCTTACCCAGAAATTGAAGATGAACTCGAATTTGATGCATTCGACCAGTACGAGGTCTGAAAAAAATAACAACACACACTAAATGTTAGATATTTCTTCATAATTGGCTCCCCTTTATTTAATTTGCATCATTTATTAACTAAACTTTGATGACTGAATGGCTGTATAAATAATTGATTGATATGGCGTAATTGTAGTGTAAAGACGATAGAGAGCTAAATTGATTGCTAGGCTCATTATATATGATATAATAAAAATTGAATTGTATTTTGATTGCAAAGTACCTGGCAATGACCACACTTGTTTTTCCATTATAACTCAGCCTCTTAAATGTAGTTCGACAATCCTTTCCATCCTTGGATACTTTACACACACCAATTTTATAGCTGACCACTTCGATTGCTTCACAACATTCAATCTCTTCCCTATAAAAAAAATATTTTATGGATTAGCAAAAAAAAGAGCCCAAATATTACAACAAACTTTCATCATGATTAAAGTAAATAGTTGACTTGTATTTAAACAAATACAATAAAGTTTTTTCGTCGTGCCCATCATTTATATGTAGACAGTGTCTACCAGACACATATGATCAAACATAAAATTAATCATATTGATTATTACTAAGTTAACTAAAAGATTCAGTTACTTCATCCATCAATTAGAATAATGCCAGGACTCTTTTTGCAAAGAAAACTTTTTCAAAGAGAGCGAGAGTGTGTGTACATTACAATTGACTTTACCCATAATAAAAAACATGAATACTCTCTCTCTCTCTCTCGTGGTTTCTTTGCCTTAAAAGCCTTTTCACATTCTAACGAGAGGGATAGACGGAGAATGTCAATTTAATTCTAGTCAATCAATTGAATATAATATTTCTCAATGAATTTCACTTACTCTGGAAACTCGCCTTCAACACGACAAACATATTCTTTGGCGACCTGACGATTTCTTATTTGTTGCTCCATTTCTCGGGCTTTCTTCGGACTCCGACCAAATAGGAGAAGGCCTGATGTGAGTCGATCCAGTCGATGAATTGTTCGCAAATTTTTCAAGTTGTGCTCTTTGGCAAGGATAAAGACAACCGTATTATGACGATATCGGCCACATGGATGAACCTAGTAGAAATAAAATTGTCGACGGGCGTCAAGGGAAAAAAACACCCCCAAAAAAATCGATTCATTATCAATGCAATACTCATCTATCATCATCACAGCAAGCGACTCATAGACACACACAACTTAAAACTTTCCTTCTCTTTCTCTTTCTTTCAACAAAATCCAGTGGACATCATTCATTCGTAATCACATCATTCTCACCACCTAAAATGTCGTACTACATAAGCCAGCCTATTTTATTTTACTATCAACTGAGCACACATTTCCCATCCCTCATCATGCCTTCACTCCTCATGTTCCCCATCCATCCCAACAAAATTCATCTCAATAATTCCACTCTCTCTCTCTCTCTCAACCACAAAATTGAGATACTTAAATCATCATATGAGATGTATTTATAATGTGTAAGTTGAGTTGTCTCACTAACCAACATTCTCATCGTCAGTTCATTCAAAATAACCTTGTCACTCTCATATTCAATTTCCATTCCCTTCATTCATATCATCTTTACAATTACCAACCATAATATTTTCTTGGCCTACAAAATTCAAATTCTCTCATCATTCTCTCCCCTTTTTTTACAATCCCTAGCCAAATTCCTCAAACGCAATCAAAAAAATGTATTTGGAGCAGAAAGAGAGAAAACCTAAAAAAAAAAAGAATTTTAAAATCCTCAGCCATCATAAAAGAGAAAAAGAATGTAAAATGAAGTAGATAATCATTATTAAATTTATTAACAGAATCTATCATTCATTTATTTTTTGTTGACTCGTACCCTCTTCAAAAAAAATCATACAAACGTACTCTTTGAATTCATGACAATTTATTGTAGTGAATTGATTTCAAACTCAATTCAACAAATCTCCTCAAAATCACTTTGTTAGTCTCTGCCGTCTACTCAGACAAAACTCATTCTATAAATAATATACATTTACAGGGGAAAAAAAAAATACTGAAAGTAGAAAGTGTGAAGAGACAGAATTTTTTTCTCTCTTCTTTTGCAATAAATTATCTACACGGCTTGAACATTTCCATTTACTTTCTTTGAATATGTCACATCCAGGTATATTGATGTGTATACACAATATTTCTCCCCCAATTTCAATGAGAGACACAAGCAAACAAAAATATAGAAAGCATTCATACAATATAAATACACAACATGTTACAATCCCACACAACAACAAGACGACTTTGTCTGTATGACAAAATTCTATTTCTCCACCCAAAACAACTTCAAAGTAAAATTGTTTCTCTATCACCGACAAAAATCGACATATTTCCTTTTACTTTTGAATTGAAAAAAAAGTACAATATCCATCTACTCATATAAATACATCTCTTTACATACAAAATCATGAGTACAATAAGCTCTCAGCTTAAAATTTAAATATTTGGGGAAGCTCCAAAATAATTTTTTTGTTAGTAATCTTTCGTTATTGTAGCTTGTAACTCCCTGGAATTAGCTTTCAGTTCAAGTTTCCCCACGTGTGTGGTGACTCTCTCTCTCTCTCTGTGTATTATTATGCCAAGTTTTACAAGTTTTTAAAACTAAGGCCACGAGATTTTTTAAAAAAGAATCTTCTCCTCACATACCAAAGGCCATCATTAATGACTTTGTGCCCTCGTGTATGTGCGTGTGTGTAGCATGATTCCATTTTATTTCATCCTTTTGTCTCTTATAGTGAATTGTATGATGTTACAATTACCTTTACATCTTCCTCCTCCTCTTTTGATTCAATTCCATCCATAAACTATAGCCCTCCTCAGTAATATCCCTGTAAGATACGTACACCCATTTTTTTGTACCAGCTACCTATGACAAGAAAACAAGTTACCTCGAACAAATTCTTTTCTCTCTCTCTTGCAAACGATAAAAATAGTAGAGTGTAAAGGCTCTTTACTAAAAAGAGAGGGGAACCAAAGAGAAATGAAAGGAACTTGTCACAAAGGGATGTGATTGTCGGAGCACGACAAGGAAAGCCATGGACCCGCCCAGATTATTTTACTGGCATGACATAACTTGGAATAGAGACTGAAAATTCACATCTTTCCCTCTCTCTCTTGTATACATTGAATGCCCTCCATTCAACTAAACTAAAGCATGAACATTTTTAGTGAAGGTTTACTTCAATATATATAAAATGGAGGGGGGGGGGGAACCATTCAAACCATTCTCTAGCTGTCAGAGAAAGCCTTCTCATAAAACGTTTCTAGATAACAATAAAACCAACGTAATGTACCCATTACATATCTAACCTTCCCAAGTACGTCACCATACAGAATAAAGAGAAAGACCGATTTTCACTTTACCGCAAAAGATCCGATGGAACCCCCCCCCCCCTCTTTCCCTTTCCCCCATTCTCTTTACCTAATTCGTGGAGAAGAAGAGAGAGCGAGAGGGAAAGACAGTGTTTCAATAATTTCACGAGAATACATACTATATGTATGCGCTGGTACCAAAATTTCCTTCAAATTTTAACTTTCAAGAGAATTCACCCACTAATATCATTTTATCCATACAAAACCATATCCAATTCAATCCTAGATAGGAAACTCAATGTCCATCTCTACAAAATGTACCTCACTATAAATATACAGACAGAGAGGGAGAGACTTTCTCCCAGTATAAAAGAGATGGTCTGTACATACTTTAACGTTTTGCACGCTTTGAATTCATTCAAATAGGCTCATAAGTTTTCTTTAGACTGTACAATATTATTTACAGCAGTTATACCATTCCGTGATGATTTAAATCTCTCTCAATCATGGGCTACTCTGCTCCTCTCCTACATTTCCATCATCATACAAAATAAGCTACCAATGTTCATCGTATGTTAAAAGATAAAAATTACATTTAGAATAGTCAAATGTAAAACAATCTCACCCCTTTTCCTCTTTAAATAATTCGTACAATCATATG
Organism: Arrhopalites spinosus; assembly: GCA_034700945.1. Lineage (NCBI taxonomy): Eukaryota > Metazoa > Arthropoda > Collembola > Symphypleona > Arrhopalitidae > Arrhopalites > Arrhopalites spinosus. The sequence continues at coordinate 10,336 of JAQIVZ010002689.1, read as the reverse complement.
CGTAGATTTTATTAATTCACAGCATGTTATTTACAAACTTTCACTCCTTCTGAATAAATAGCACAACATTGAGATTATTTATATTCTCATTCTCTATCGTATGCTTGTGTACAGATCCATGTATCCTACTAAAATAGTGGCCAACTGACGGGGGTATTTATATAAATTATATTGATGAAAGCTGGGATGAGAGTGAGAGATAGTTGAGAGTGCTCCTAAAATAAAATGACACCTGACACCATTTTGATACCCATTCTCTCCAAAGTTCATCCCTTTCCCACAACAATTTTATTCATCCTTCACTTACAAGCACGCAATCCCACCATAGTCCCTGTAGTTACAAGCACTTTTTATCAAGTAACTGACGGCCCCCTTTCTCTCTCACTCACTTTCCCTTTCTCTTCACAAAACATAAAAAGACTTTCACATATACCAACCACACTAAAAACGTTTTTCACATTACTCTTCCTTCCTACCATTTTAATCTTCAAGTATCCCACTGAAAGTTTTTTACTCTTCCAAAAAAAAAATTAAGACTTTTTTAAATACAAGAGAAAGAAGAAAAACTGGCAGAAAAAAAGGTTAGAGAAACAAGTTCCCTCATTCTTTCCGCCTTTGAGATTCAATTTAACTAAGCATCAATGACTTTTTGGCTCCTTTAAATTTTTTACAGCTTCTACAGTCAATCTTACAGCACTTTTCTTTAGAAACTTGAGACCTTCAACATTTATAAACAGGGACAAAAGAAAATTGTCAAAACATTTATGAATTATGACACCCACTCCTTACTAAATTTTTTTAATCTAATTCAATCCAATTTACAACCTTCACGTTTTACAATCTCTTCTCTATGCAAATTAGTATTTGATAAAAAAATGAGTAAAGACTAAAGTAAGAGAATGTCAAAAAAATATTCCTGCTCCCCCAAACTTACAATAATAAATTTTACAAATGAAATAAAATTATTTCAAGGACAAATTCTAAAAGAAAGAACTGACGAGTTCAATAAAGACAAATTTTAATCATTAACTGTCACCAAAGACTTTCTCCTCCACAAGAGAAAAAGTTGTGAATGCTTTTTTACTCTTGTACAGGAAAAACAAGAGGAAGGAGAGACCATGTAAAAAATTGTCATAATTCTAAATCAGAGCCAGAATTGTGTTTAATGATGGCGATAGTCGAGCATTTTTGAAAGTCCATGACAAGAGCCAGAGAAAGAGAGAGAGAGGGGAAAACAAAGTTTGAGACCTTGACAGAAAGAAATTTCCAGAATAACGGATGGGTAAAGTAAATGAAGCAAACAAAATAAAAATGGAAGGGGGAAACTATAGACACATATGCTTTCTCACATATTCCACCCATTTTTCTAACAGTCTCTCTGTGTATGGTCTCCCAACTAAACTGACAAAAGAATACGACACACTCGTTCGATTTTTCACAACTTTTCATTCACGGAAAATCATATTATCCTCATATAAACTACATTGTACATAAAGTTAGTTGCCTATAAAAGCTTTATATATTATATTAAACCACACGAGCAGAGTTAGATAAAGTAAAGTAGCCTATCCCAAGAAAAAAAAACTCACAAAATCCAGACTTTTAACACCAACCCATATAAGATTACATGGTAAATTATAATATATCTTTCAAACTAAAACTTTTTTTTTGCTCTTCTATTTTATATATACCGGAATGGAGCCAGGTTTATCCAACACAAGTAAATCGTCGTCAACGTGTATAATCTCGATACATCGGGCCAACACAGGCGTCTCATGTCTGTACAATCAGAATTATTTCAAGATTCAAGATGGAGTGAGAAAGAAAGATCCATGACAGCCACCACAATGAAAATGAAATATATTTCATAATGATAACAATAACAATGTATAAGACTTCATTTTTCAATGACTCTGTCCTTTTTTTCTCTAACAAATGTGATGGACATGAAAGTTAGTAATATCCATCTCTTGATGAATCCACACTTGTTGACCTCACAAAACCAGGAGGAATATCAACAATAAATCATAAGGGAAATACAAGAACGTCGTCGTCTTATTGACGGTTATTAACAAAAACCTTACAACAGAGACAAGTTATGAAAATAACATCAAAAGCATCAAAAGAAAAAAACACTGCTTTTATTAACTCTCTCCCCTTATAAATATATTCAATATAGTAGTTTAAAAACCATACAACATCATTTGCCACCTCATAGAGTACCATGTGGAAACAATATTAGGTAATATAAAATAATAACTAAGACACAACAAAAATGGTAATTGAATTCTATTGTTACCAAATGAGAAAAAAAAATCATCATCAAAACATACAACATGAACATTCGAAGCAAAGGAAACTCGATTCTCTCAAGTCTTTATTGCTTTAAGGGAAAATAAAAAAATTGTCATTCACATGGTTGAATCACTAGACTCTTCTCTTTCTACAACACAAAAAAACTATGAATGCATTTCAATTTCCTCCTCCTTTCCTTTGTGTCTTCTCATTCTCATCGTCCCTCTCCAACTCCTTGAAAACTAAATCAAAATTTACGAGAGAAAGAGAGAGAGAGGAACCATTCTTATGAATTCTCTTGAGATAGATCTTTTATCAACATGGAACAAAATAAAATCTTATGTCATAGAAATTTACTCACGGTCACCATTAAAAAGTTCTAGACTACAACTTCTAGTCAACATTGTTACTAAAAAAAAATCTCAAAACTGAAAAACGGGAACTAGAAAAATTGTCTTGGCTTCTTTGAACAAAAGGCAACTTTGGTAGTATCTTGTCAAACTAAAAACTAGAAAATAACAACAAACAAAAAACAACATTCTAAAAAGGAACAAAACGAGGAAAAAATTCAAGGAAGGGAGAAAAATGAGAAAGAAGCATTTTGATTTTTAGAATTGATGGATAGTATGAATGATATAAAATGTACAATAGAAAATATTTCAAGTCCATGATAGATATTAACTTGAAATTGGGTGGGAGAGGAGGGGGGGGAAGAAGAACAAGATGATGACTCTTTTGTTACCTCAACCCTTATAGACTTGAACAATTCTCAACAACATTAGCATACAATCAACTCTTTGGACTGAATTCAACACAAAGTACAAGACTTGTAACCACTCAAACGTAAATGATACGTTTCTCACACTTCTCTCTCTCCTCCCTCCACTAATTACTTTCTCTGTCACTCACATCTTCCCACAAACTCAATAGTCTCGTGGTAGTCTCAAGTAGTCTCTCTCTCCACTCCCTCTCTCTCTCTCTCAAATAAATAGCTGACTAGAAATGTAAGTTAGAGGAACTCTATTCAAATTCAAAAGCTGGAAATTCATCCTCCATTCCATCCCTACAATTATATACAAGAATGCATATTGGCAGGAACATGCTTCACGAGTCATACACTTCCCCCTTTCATCTTCAGCCTCCTCAATCCTTTCATTGACAGCGAGAGAGAGAGATAGAGTGGAGGGGGAGGGAGATGAAAGCAAAAGAAAGTAGAAGAAAGCAATGTTTACCTATTCAAATATTGCATTCATCAATTACATGAATTCACAAAAGAGCCACTTTTACTTCATTTTATCAATAAAAGAGAAAAGAGAAAAAATAATTGATGCCTCACAATCCTCACTCCTCTTTTTCCCCATTTTTCTACAATTTTATGAACAAAGAAGAGAGCTCCTTCATTTAATCGACGAATGAAAATACAAATATAAAAAATAAATGGAGACTCTAATTATCCATAAAATTATATTTTTTAAAAAAAAGTTCACAGAAATCAAAACGAAGGGGAGGAAACAAATTTAATTTAAGTCCCATTCCCATACAAGTGTCATCAAATATTCAACTGTCGATGAAGTGATTTAGAAAGAGAGAGAGTGAGAGGGAGGAAAAAAATAACGTCATCAAAATCAATGTTGGGTGATCGTAAAAGTTACAGAGACAGAAAACGAAGCTTGTTGCTTCTTATTACACTCATCTCCTCTAGGAGTCATATAGGTCAACCTAGTTCGAGATAAATGTCAAATCAGTGTCAATTAAAGATTCGATGTGCCACTGACTCTCTCTCTGGTCTCTCTATATTGGAATTATTGATTTGCATCTTCCACGAGTTGTACATTGACACTAGTTCCAAAATATATGTAACATTCATAGCATGAAAGCATCCATGTGTAAGCATAGACGGAAAGTAGTAATCAGAAGCAGATGGGGAACAGAGTGAGAATTGCACGCAATTGCCGAGTCAGTCATCAGCAACCCCGACTCTCTCTCTCTCTCTCTCTCTTGATGATGAGTTCGTTTTCAGGAAATTACGATCAACGACGATGATAATGACAAAATGAGATTCTTTCCAGAGAGTTTGGGAGGTCGTACATTCTACAATACTACACATATCGTGACAGTCTAATAATTCACGACAGTCAACTTGGATATCATTTATCAGTCAACTAAAAAGAGTGAAAGGAACAGAGTACACAGAGAGACAGGCAATGACCACATGTGCTTGGACCTGGACCAAGGATTTGTGACCATGTGTAAAATTTAGGGCATCAAGTATCAATATACAGACAGAGAATGTAACCTGCACAACTTTTGAGGTCACACTTTTTACACACACTCACACACACCCTCCAACAATCCTTGTAATCATTATCACACACACAACTTTTGTTCCATTTTTTTGTCATGATTCCCAACTTTTTCATTAAAGTCATTTATGAAACCCTTTCCCGTCTTGTGATAGTTTTCGACATCCAAAAAAACGTAATAATATCCAAAAAAAAGCAATCGCCTACACCTCATTCATAGCTGTCAAAACACGCACACACAGAATCACTCTTAATTCCAAAAAAATCCATGAAATCATTAAACAATTTTTTTTTGAAATGATTTTTATCTTGACACAAAGCAATGACAACGATTCAGTGATGAAATAAGCAAAAAGCAATGGAAAGGGAAAAAAAGCCCGATTAGTTAAACTCACGGGTATAGACGCTGGTTTATTCACAACCACAAGGTCTTCGTCCATGTGGACGATGAATTCTTCCGCGGATTTCTCGCCAAAAGTGACGGGTACTTCATGTCTAAAATTGAACAGGGACACATCAATTCATTTTTTAAATTTAATTTTGACACTCTTCCTACCTTCATTAGTACAAATACAGCTACATTACATTTTTAGACGCCAACTATTTCCCCACATTAAAAAATAATTACACCTCAAGCAACTTGCACAAACAAACACTTTTTTACTCATTTAAAAAAAAGGATAATGAGCAGAACTCTACAATCATTGTGTGTAAGCACACAATTTTAAAATGGAATAAAGTTTTACAATTCAGATAAAAAAAACTCCTTGAAATGCAAATAAAAGAAAAAAATTTGATGAATGTACTGAGTAAATAATCTCTGCTACATATCTTTTGAGGAACGCAAGCAATACATAGAAGAATCTACCTAAAAGCACATATTTAAAAAATGTCTTCTTTTACATAATTTCATAGTCAAACTAACTCATACATCCTAAATTCTCTACCTTAAATTATTCCAAAAAACACAAAAAAGGACAAAATTTCATACAATGTCGATAATATAAAAATTTAATTTACAATTTTTTCATAATTTATACTTCACAAGAAAAAAAAGAATACACCTTTTTTTCAAACTACATACACATAGCAAGCATAATAACGGTAGAGATAAAATAAAAAGTGGATAAAAAAACAACAACAAATAAGCTCATTATAGTACAGCTACAAAAACAAAAAATGATCATTTAAATTTCTATGTATATTATATAATACATGTATGTACATAATATGAAAAAGCAAAATAAAATAAAATATATTTATATTTTTTTGTCAATTTACCTATGGACAATGTTAGCTAGCAAGTCATTATGCTTCAATCGATAGTCCGTTTCGACTTTTGTGTAGTTGACGGTCAATGTCCCCTGTCGGATACATCGACTCTACAATATAAAATAAACAAAAAGAAACGTTCAAGTTAAATTGTCGGTTAAGAAGCTCTTTTATCTTAACTATCTGCATAATAAACAACACATTTTCACATTAATTTGTAAGCAGTCTCATCGCACATGAAAAAAGACATTTGTTGTGCAATTTTTTGATTGAGTCTCTTGTGCTATAAATACAAAAAAAATTATTTCACATCTTTGAGTTGTATCCAATTAAAAATTACAATTATATATAAAATTTATATTTATTATACTACAAATAGTTTTATGATTAAAACATAGAATTCATGACTACAACTATGTCTATAACTAAAACTAGCACATAAATAAAAAGATGAATTTAAACAAGTTCCTCCAATTATTTGTATGGATAGTAGTCTGACTAAATGAAAACAAAGTAGGGTACAGTATTCACTAATGATAGTAAATTTTAATGATTCTTAAAAACAATTGAAAAAAATACAAAAAACAAGGTAAGAGCAGTCTTCATATGGATGAGTATAATGGTGGGGTCTGTATGAGCATTTATATGTGAAGCTATTTGATTGTATGAAAGAAGTGTAGTTGACAATAGTTGCATTTTATCTACCTTGGCTACCCTGGAGCTAAATTTAGAAATCGCAAAAGAGTAAAAGAGTAGGATCCTTAGTCCAATCCGGCGGAAATATACGTGAAGGAGGTTTTCTAGTCCCCGACATGTGTACCATTTTGGGGTCTTTCATCATTGATTTTGAGATTCAGCAACAAAGAAACCACATTGCCAATTGATTAAAATGTCCTCTTGTAATCGTTGAAAAAGTGTATATAATATTCCTAATGATTCCCTTTATACTCGCCTATATAAATATATATATCCATCTAGACCTCTACTCCACTATGACAACATGGGGGCTGTGGTTGACTTTGATATGTCAAAACCACAATCATGAATGTGTGAAATGAGTCATGGTGAAACATTTAAACACAATTAAATGCTTCATTTATATCACTCTATCCTCTCTCTCCCTCTCTCCTCCAACTACAAGACCTGACTACTGAGTGCCCGAAAACAAAAGACAGTGTACCAACCAACACTCAAAGTGTTTCACACTCCTAAATCATGAGTCCTAATTAACTTATTTTACACTTCATCCTTCAAATCCCTGTCTTAACATTCGCATCATCATCACCTGTGTTCCTCCCCTTCTAACCCATCTCTCCACCATTTCCCCATTCGTACTACCTATCTACAATAAAACATGTACACAAAATGTGTAGTCTTCTCAACATTTCAGTCTAAACTGAAATCAAGGGAGAGTTAGAGCTCACAGTTCCCATCCTAATGTCATAGGGCGTACGTGTGTGTGTGTGGGATGTAAGTAAAATGTCTATGACTCTGAGCAAAGAACGCAACAGTGAAAGCAGAGAGAGAGAGAGTAGGATAATCCACTCCACCATAATATTATAAAACCCACAAACCTCATGAGACTTGGGATGTGTAATGTGTAGTAAGTTGCCCTCTTGGTAGAGAATCCGTAGAGGACAATCAGACTTATTATTTCATTCTCTCTCTCTGTCTATGTACCTCTCTGAAATGTGCACATATCATATAACCTTTTATATATAAAATGTTCAATAATGAATATCGCTCACGAACAATGATTACGAGCCAAGACATTTTTATTATGATGGTGATGATTACTAGTCGTCTGAGTCATGTATTATGAAAAACTTTTTCGACTACTTCAAGAAAAGAACATCAAGAACAACTCATCCCTCTCTATGTCTTCCGAGTACTCTGTTAGATTTTTTTATACCATCATAACCGGAGGATAAGCAACATACAATACAAAATAAAATAAAGGCACTCTATATATAAGACAGACAGAGAGAGACAGAGGTTCAACATTTGTAAAAGAGAAGAAAGAAGGACAAGATCTCTATCCCTGCTGTTTCTACTGTGCTCAAGTATAAATAGAGATTGTACGAGCGCCTGGCATTTTCGTCTCAAACCAAAGCCACACCGAGAAGACTTTTTTACTACAATACACGAAGAGAGAGAAAGGGGATAGGAGCAGATTCCTTTGACTGATGATAATGTGCTCTTCCCTTCCATGATGCCTGTGTAAACTTTGTGTGTGTACATGCATGGATCGTCTAGCTAACTTCTTATGTATACATTAAGACCATCTTAAAAAGTATTGATATCTACAATAGAATCAACTGCTCCGGGTCTTCAATCTTGAGCATATAAATGTAATAAATACATACAAAAAAATTGGGTTAGAGGGAGAAGAGAGAAACGAAAAAAAATATATTTGAATGGCTCCAACAAAAGATATATAGCCATGGAAAAAAAACAATCACAATAATAATCACTCTCGTTAGTCAAATTATGACAAGTGTGCATAAATATTATTTATATGTGACAGTATTATCGTATAAAAATGTTGTATATACAGATATATCTACTATAACATGAGGTATACTATTGACTATTATAGATAACAAAGAAATAAAATAAAAAAGTTTTGAAAAACAAGTCTCAATTAACATTAGAATGAAGCGTGAAGTCGTATCATCTAAATAGTTTTCTTCTCTTATTTCGTCCATGTGCATTTTCATTATCAATAAAAGAGAATCTATCAAGAACATTAATAACCACTCATATAATTTACGACACAATCACGGTGGTGAACAAAATTTAACAATGTGTATATATTATGTACATGTGTCCAGTGTACATGTATCTCTAAAACTAAATTACACATCAACATAAATAATTGTATAGACAAAAGAGCACAAAAAAAACAATTTATATAATTAATAATTGTTGTCTTACGTATTCTTCTACTGGATGAGCACGAAATTCACGAGCAAAAACGTCTAAAATCTTCTCTCCAACCCATCTTCCTATTATATTTCCCAAAACAAAAAACAAAATGATTGAGATGCAATTAATTTACTTTTAAGTCTTCTTGTTCTAAATTTATACTCTTATGACGCAAGTAAAATTGAGCATCATTCTTTAGTCTCAAATAAGGGAAAACACTGAATGTAATCTCAATAGTACATGATACATTGTTTGATCTACAATAATAAATACTCTCTAACCTTTTCATTTGATTACAACTCATTCGAAAAGTTTTCCCTCATTGAATTTCATTTAAAATGAGAAAATTAATAGTCATTAAAATAGAGTTAAACAATTTTCCAATGCGGAAATTAAGAGACATGAAATCTCATAGAAATACGTACAGATCAGAGAGTATCATTATTATTGTAGGTCAAATTTTCTTTTATATTTATAATACAAATGTTAAACTTACCTTTAGTAAACGTTGTGAATGTGAAATAATATGGATAGACTTTCCGCAAACCTGTAATTAATTAACATTTGAAATTTAAAACCAAACTCAAGTTTATTTAAACTATTAGTCTACAAATATATATATGTACAAACACACAACCGGGGGAGTAGTCAAGTCACGTAGTACCCACATTTACACATATATCAAGGTCATTTTAACAACTTTTCGTGTCGAGTTCAATCCTCGCTTGTGTATTTAAACACCAACTAAAGAAAATTATCCATGCAAAACACACATTCATCCAGTTCTCAGTTTGTTCCTAAATTATAATTATGATTCAATAATTCCGTTATTCCTATAACGATTTACTAGTAGTATACCTTCCGGAACGAGAAGGTGATCTCCATTCATTTAAAGCTAAAAACTAACTTCGCTCCTCGATTCGCTCCCTCACTCTCTCTCCCTCTATGCATTCTCGTCAGTACTTCTTGAATGGCGAATGGTGATCTCTAAATGTAAATCTCTCTCCCGGTAATTAAGTTAAAACAGGACTAATTCAACAAGATCGGACCGGAAATACCATGTCTGTTAACAAGTAAGTAATTCTCTAAATAGTTAATTAGTTTGAATGGGGGTTGGTGTAGGACTTTGTCAAATATAAGCCAATTAAAGTTGAACCACGTTTTTGCCATGAAACATGCAATGTAAAAGCGAAAAAGTTTTTCAAAGACCCGGTTTAAGTTAAAGAATTTAAACATTTTGACACGCAGTCTCAAAATTTATTAAAACCGATTGGTACGAGGTCCCAATCGTGTGAGTGACAAAACATTTAATTGGCACGCAGTCCAAATATAAATAAAAGTTGTAATTTCCAACACGTTTACATGTAATATTTTCGCACTTAGTCCGGACTAATTCATTAAATCAAATTTATTTTCTATCAATAATAGAAGTTTGGGTGCCAATGACAAGAATGAAGGGGAAAGTTCAGGTTTGAGTCAGCCTACTCATACTCCAGAACAGCAAAATGATCTTACATTATTTCGTGTTCAACAACAAC
>JAQIVZ010002688.1:0-18845 GCA_034700945.1 Arrhopalites spinosus | reverse complement strand
AACAAACAATTTCACAAATCTAAAGGGCTTATGCACTAATGGCAGTTGTTGAGATCAATTACAGGGTATTCACACTACCGGGGATGAAGCAAAAGTGGCGGGGATAGAAAAGAAATGGCGGGGATAGAAAAGAAGTGGCGGGGATAGAAAAGAAATGGCGGGGATAGAGTAGAATTGAGCGGGGATAGAAAAGAAGTGGCGGGGATAGAGGAGAAATGGCGGGAATAGAGTAAAAGTGGTGGGGATAGAGGGAAAGAAAGCGGGGATAGATTCGGTGGCGGGGATAGATTTAGGAAGCGGGGATAGACCGGGGATAGGGGATAGAGCGGGGATAGAAATAGGGAGACCCGCAGTAAAACTCCCAAAAGTGGTTAACTCAATTTATTAGCATACTCAACTTATGCTGACAAAATAATTATTAGCATATGCTAATAATGCTATGCTAATAATGCTAATAAATTGAGTTTAACCACTTTGGGAGTTTTAAAAAGCCACCGGAGTCCATGTAGTAGTAAAAAATATAGCATGGTCACACAAATTATTTTATATTTATTTAAACAATAGTTCATAGTTCAAGAAAAATGTTCATTCACTAATGAACATTAAAATTATTTAAAATTATTGTTTGAGATGATTGGGGCAAATTGTATTTTTACCGAAAGAGAACTAAAACATTACAGCAGTGTATTAACTAGAAAATCAATAATTTTTTTAAATGTACAAAAATATGAGAAACAAGTGAAATAATTTTAAATTGACCAATTTGTCTCGAATCTTAATTAAAATGACAAAAGAAGATTTTAATTATGGCACGTCGAAAGAAGAGACTAAATGCTGCCGGTGTTTGAATTTGCCGCTTTTTGGATCTTTTTTTTGCCTGGACTTTTTAATTGTCATTTTCTCTCTCGGTAAATCAGTTAAATTTAATAGTTAAAACTTTAATTAAACACTCATTTCATTCATATTATTGTTCCCCAATATTTTGTCACTAGAAGTTACTGTTTTTTTTATCTTTTAAATGGATTTCTTTTGACTTTACAGACGAAACAGGAAGGGACTTGAATTTGCATAATCCTGACTGCAATTTTCTCTCGGTAAACTCAATTAAATTCGTAGGTAACGTGTAAATTAAACATTCAGAGTCTCTATAAAGTTGTCACCTAATATATTCCTGCTAATTCTGTAGTTCTTGTCATGTTTTGAATGTAAAATATTTTGGTTTTAGGCAGGAGAGTAGCAAGAGAGATAGGCAAAGAACTCGTGAGTTGCATATTCTGACTGAATTTCTCCATCCAAATCGTCGTTTTCATTCGTTTTCGTCCACTTTTAACTTTTGAATACTGAAATGGCTCCAAAGGGTGTAAGTACATTAACATCAATTTTATCTATAAATAATAATAAATATGAAGATGGGGACAAATTGTAGTTTGCAACATGAAAAGAGAATTACGTAATTCTCCTTCATCCGATGCGGCATGCTCCTCGCATTGTTTCCCTTGTAATACATAAGTACTAGTTTCTTGTATGTTCATGAATGTACAAGCTGATGATGATGAGATTGGTTAATTGTAGTTTGTAGTGCAATCCATTCTTCTTGATGATGTTGTTGTGGTATATGTGCATTTGTATTTTGTATGATAATTGATCATAGCTTTTATTTTATTTTTAACAGAGTAAAAGACCAAAGAAGACAGGACCAATTGCCTATCAGGCATTTTGGAGAGCTCGTAAAGATGAGATTGAGAAGAAATACCCGGATGACAGTGTCAGGGAGAAGGCCGGTGAGCTGTGGAAGAATTTGGGTGAAAAGGAAAAGGCTGTAAGTTGTTATAATATTAAAAGCATTACTACGAGGAGAATTAAATAAATTTTTCAATTAAAATTTAATTACAAATATTGAAATCCTGCTTTAATGTGTTGTAATGATGTTAATAATATTTTATGGATATTCAGGAGTGGCAAGAAAAGGCTGAGAATGCTTTAAAAGCCAAGAAGGAGTCGGAAGGCACTACTCGTAAGGCCACGAAGAGACCAGGAGACAACAAAAGAGGAAGACCAGCCAAAGCCAAGAAGGTAGATGATGATGCTGCTGCTGATGAAAGTTCTGCAGTTGAAGATGAATGATCTTACAATCATTCTCAATGAATACACTTTCAATTTATTTATTTTTAAGTGAAATGTGTGTACTTTTTTTCTTTTATTCCTCACTCTTAATTTTAATTTTTTATGAATCACATCATACGACTTAGTTTCCGATGAGTTTCGAATTTACAATTAAACTATTTATATAATGGTATACATAATTTTTAATTCAACTTTGATGACAGAAACACACTTGATAAGTTCTTGGAACTTATGGCATGTATACTTAAGAGATGAATAAAAATTATACAAAAAAAAAATTCCATTTTTAATGTAGAACAATGACCATGTTAAATGTGAGTACGCATAAATATGTTTCGGTACTTTGTACTTAACTACAATTTGAATAAAAGCAATTTTGATTAAATTAAAATAAAGAAAGGAAAAAATTTGAATTCATTCCCTCTCAATTTGAGAGCGAACTTCGAAAGATTTCCATTTTAAAAGTAAATTTAATCACAATTAAATTGTGTGTAGTTAAAGGCTCTTACCCTCAACAATCCAAGTTCCAGCTTGATTGTCACTCGTCTATTACAAGGTATGCATACACGACATCATTAAAGTGACATTAAATTGTACTTTAAAAAGTAACCCATTGACATCAAAATTATACATTCCTAATTTAACTTTAATTGTTTGAAAGGACCCTTAGTAAGGGTCCCTTACAGAACACTGATGATGGAAGATATTTTACCTGTTGTCCTCACATTGTCGTCATCTGATGAAATGGACGTTGACAACACAAATTACTCGGATGATGAATTGTTGGCTCTCTCCAACATGCTTTTTTACAACTCTCTCGTAAAAACAAAATTTTACTAAATTACTTTATAGTAGTTTATAGTCAATGAAAAATATGATAATGTTGATAATTGCGATATACTTTCATTCCTTTTGTATTTACAGTTTTGGAAGCATTTATCTACATTTCTAAACTTTACTGACCTCAAAATCCTTCGTGTAGTATGTCAAAATTTTAATATACAAGTTCTCACGGAATCAAAATTGAGGGATAAGGCAGTATTAAAGTTGACAGGAAGTAGTTGTCATTCATCTATATTTGGTACGATAACAGATCAATGGAAACATTTCAAGATTGAACTTTGTCCTCCTCGTACAAATGTACAAATGGAGTGGCTCTATCCTCTCTTGTCATCAGCAGAGTCAATGGTTCTTTATTTAGAGGAAGATAATCGTGGAAAACCCCTTTACCCACCCATGGTATATCTGTTAACTGCATCGAGTAATCTCAAGAAACTTTCAATTGACACGAACCTTTTGTGTGGGGGTCATCAAGCCCTTCAACTCTTCAAGACTGCCCTTGAGAGTAAAAAATGTTTGGAGATATTGGGAAAATTACAAGAATTTGAAATAATTAACAATGACAAGTACTGGGGGAGGAAGCCCGTTTGTTGTTATGGTCCTTATATTGAAGCCAATTATTTTGTTCGTATCACCGACTTGTTGGGTCCAACAATGAAAAATCTCAAGACACTCAAAGTTGAACAAGTAGTTGACCAGGATGATTATTCTCAAATGCTTCATCATTTACACGATCATGACTTACACTTGCAATTACAGTATCTAACCAATATCCCTACAATAAGTAAAAATCATCTGACCTCCCTTGACCTGTATGACATGCAATTGTGGTGTACCTCCAGTATTTTTCCAACCGTAACCACCATGATCTTCCCATCATTAAAGAGTGTCAATATTCGTGCTGATGATAGTGAAGCAGAAAATATTTATAATTTTTTGAATCAACAACCGTTCTTGGAACATCTTGCTATTAAAATTCACTCTGTGTTCCCCAATAAACTTTTCAATTTGATTCGAGAGAAGAGTACAAATTTAAAGTCTTTACAAATTCACACAAGAAAATTTGAAGATGAACAGGAGAAGAGATTGGATTTTCTACGTGAATTAAAATTCTTGCAAGAATTCTCATGGGACTTGTCTTGCTGTTCTCCCTTTCTTTCTGTTGATGATAATGCCAACACTCACAACAATGTTTTATCTTGTCTACCTGGATCCATTAAAAAGATTTATCTTAGAGATCTTCCAGATAGAGTACAGTCAGTGAGCCCAGTCGTTTGGACACAAATTAATCCATTCAAATTGACCCAACTGGCCATCATTAAATGTCAGAATATAGTTGATGATGAAATAATGCAATTTTTTTGTCAACATTTTACTATGCTACAATCCCTTGAACTCTCCCGAAATCACAGAGTGACTGATTTTGGCTTCACGGGTATTAGACAAGTAGAAGAGGGAGTAGTAGTGGATCCGAATGTACCCACTTTTTCATTACAAAATTTAAAGGGTAAAGCAATTTACAATATTCATGATTCATAAATGTTTATAAAAAATGTGTTATTTATGATATTTAAATGTGTTATTTATAATATTTAAATGTGTTATTTATAATATTTAAATGTGTTATATATTATTTTAATTTACTATGTGTAGGTTTGAAGAAATTGGTTATCAGTGGATTTGCGTCCATTACGAAGCTAACCTGTTTTCATATTCAATTCAAGGAGCTCAAGTATTTGGATTTGTCGGATAATTTTCTGGTATATTATCTAGTTTCAAAACCCTGTACATTAACTGTAATTTACAATTAAATTAATAATACTATGATGTGTCTTCTAAATACCATTCCAGATTACCGAGGATGGTACCAGAAGTGTTGTGAAGACTAATCCAAGTCTTGAACATTTAATAACATGGCCACACTCACGTTCTCCTTCTTTTGAACAACTCATCACATCTCATCCAAGACTTAAAACTTTTGATGTAAGTTTTTGTCCTCTTATTTATTTCATTTCAAAATATTATATAAAAAAATTAATAATTATTTTGTTGGGCCGATAATTAAGTAAATTGTTCCATGTATTTAGGAACGAGACTTGAGAGCTCCAAGTGATGATGATGATGTCATATCTTGCTTTGATCCAGATTTTGACAATGAGGGTTTTATACAACTCGAAGATTTCCCATTTGTGAGAGAGGATGAGCTTGATGGATTGTGGGATTAAATGAACTTTTTCAAGACAAAAAGTTATCCAATATTTAGTAAGGACTACATATGGATTATTTTTTGATAAATGTGGACACTTCGAGTTTTTTTACATACAGAGAAAGAGGATTTTTGTCGTGCGGGATTGCAAACCGTATTCTCATTATTTAATTGTATTTAATTAATAAATGTTCGATTTTTTTATAACTTGTGATTCAATTCAGTTTGTAGCTGGTATAATTTGCGTTATTTTGATGCATACTACTCAAAATGCATAAAAACTCGAAGTGTCCACAATTGGCAAAAAATAATCCATATATTGTAGTAAAGTAGTGTAGTACTAAAGTATACGTACTTTATCAAATTATCATCATATAATTTGTTGAAATTCATTGTTAATTTTATTTCAAAATTAATCTGTCGTCTGCTATTCGTCCTTTATCTATCATAAATTATTTTCGTTTTATTTATGTATTCTACAATTATTATTGTAGATTAAATATTTACATATTCAAAATGGTATGTAATGTTCTTTTCAAGTTTGTATCATCTTTTTATAGCCAGAATAAAAGTACAGACCATGGTAAAATTAAAGTAAATTGTTTTAAGCAACATCTCAAGCAGTTTAAAAAATTATTAATAATAAAATTAACTAAAATTAACCATATATACAATTTAGTTAAAAAAGTACAACAGTAATGAGTAAAGTCATGGTGAGACTAAAGTTGCAAAAAAAATGAGAACAATTCCATCACTTGCACGCCGTTCAAGTCATTTCAAGAAGAATTTTGAAGCCCTATACATGGAGGTAGCTTTCTGAATTGTTGTTTATATTTTAAATTAACTGTGAATTTAATTCAACTTCCTTTAATTTAAATTTCATTAAGTTACTTCCTAAAAGTTTTATTTTAATTGCATGCAATAATATGTAAATACTCGCATTGACCTTTCAAGTCATTTTTTTAGCCACGCCATAAAAAAGGATCATAAATAGTAACACACCAATGTGAAATTAAACCTATTGTATAATAAATAGAGCAAAGACCACTTTATCATGCTTAATGAGAACAGTAGTTAAAATGCTGTTTTTGAAAAAAACCGTGTGACTTTTTTTTGCCATGCGTTGCAACATTAAGAAACTTCCACACAAAAAAAATTCCAAGGTCGACAGTCACTCTTTAAAATTCAAAAAAAAAACTTTGCACTCAAATGGCAAAATAATACACCGACACAAATAAATTTTGAAGATGAAGCTTTTTTTTTGTCAACATCTTGCCATTATTTGTTATTATTTTTGCCAAAAAAACTGCATCAAAAAATGCTCCTTTCGTCGCCCTCACGGCTTTTGTAACTTGTAAAAACCAAAAACCACTATAAAGTTTATTGTGGTCTGTAAACTTTTTTTTTTGTGGTATAAATTCACACATATGTAACTTATTTTTATTGAGACTGCAGAATTGTATTATTATTTTAAATCGTAGTAAATAGTTAAAACAAAAAAAATAAGTTAATTCATAGTAAATAACAAGACATGGTCAAAATATATTTCTGGAATGGACAAGTCCATTAGTAAAAAAATTATTTAATTTAGCTTGTTGATAATTCGAGGGTTGATTGTGTTGAGAAACTTTTTTTTATGAAGGCCGGTTTTTCCTTCAAAAATTCATGGGAAATTGCATGAATTTTTGTAAGTACATGAATCTGCGTCATTGGAGAGCGGCAGGGAATGTTTTTCACAGTAAAAAGATACAAAAGTTTGCGGTTGGTGAGGGTCACTGGAATTTTTTTTTTAATTTCTTGAGCAATAATTATTTTAGTCAAGTGTTGGCTTGGACTTTGACGCCATTCTTTATTTTTATTCTCTCTGAGGTTGGAGTCGAAATCAATAGAAGTTTTGAGTTTTTGATATCCTCTTTCTGAATTGTTTGACAATTAAAAAAGTAGTTAAATTTAAATTAAACAATTAAAATGGTGACCAATGAAAGTGTCAATGGGATGAGATGGTCCATGATTGATTTGGGATATCACGAAGTCCTGGGGATGAAACCAGGTGAGGAGTCAATTACCAAAATTAAATTAGAATTGGTCAACCCCTTTAAAATTAATTTTCATTTTACAAACTTGAAAGTTGCATCACGTGACAATTTAAAATAAAAAAATTGAACAGATCCCCGAATGGAAGACTGGCTCCTCATGACCTCCATTTGGCCCACAGTTTACATTTCGACTGCCTACGTCATTCTGGCTAAATGGATTGGCCCTTGGTTGATGAAGGGGAGGGAGCCCTTTGAATTTCGTCAAGTTCTCATTCTCTACAATGGCCTTCAGGTCATTTTTTCTGCCTGGCTTTTCTCCATGGTACATAGTCCACTTTTTTCATGAGAGAAGGAATTTTAAAAATTGGGAATTAATTTCGAAATTCAAACTAATTATTTTATTTTTAATTAAAAAAGATTGTCGGATTTTGGTTTGGCGAGTACAGTTACACTTGTCAGCCTGTTGACTATTCTTATAGTAAAAAGGCCGTGACGGTAATTTCAAATATTAATCAGTGACTTTATTTACAAACTTTTAACCAAAAAATTTTTTTTAGGTGGCAAGTGTCTGCTGGTGGTACTACATCTCGAAATTTACAGAATTTTTTGACACTGTAATTAAATTTAAAATTGTCTTTATTTATTTTTAAAGGGTCATGACCCCAGATAAATAATAATTTAAAATTAAATATATTTCAGTTGTTCTTCGTCCTTCGTAAAAAGAATAGGCACATTTCATTCCTCCATGTTTTCCACCATGGAATCATGCCAGTGGGGACTTGGTTTGTCATTAGATATGCTCCAGGTAAGATAATATTAAATTGTTAAATTTAAATTTAAATATAAATTAAAATTTTATTTTATAGGAGGTCACACTACATTCCCAGGGATGCTCAATACATTTGTCCACGTGATAATGTACTTCTACTACATGGTGGCAGCTATGGGGCCCGGCTATGAAAAATGGATTTGGTGGAAAAAATATGTGACCAAAATGCAATTAGTCCAATTTGTCTTGGCGGCCACTCATTCAGCTCAACTTTTCTTTATTGAATGCAATTATCCAAGATTTTTTGCCCTCCTTTATTTCATCAACGCCAATTTCTTCATCTTTTTATTCTCCAATTTTTATGGGCAGTCCTACAAAAAGAAACCAAATTTGGTCACTTCAACTAAAAGTGTCAATGGTGGTGGGAATCCAGTTTTGGGGGATAATTCCATCAACAATAAATTAAAGTCAGGATGAACTGAAAAATTAAATGATTTTATTTAAGAGAGGCTAATTAATTTAGGAATTAAGCAATTTTTTTGTGATGTTGTGAAGGGTTCCTATTTTAAATTGGATTTGACTTTGACTGAAGGGACTCAAATTCAATGTATGCAATATTGTTGTGTGAGTGTCAATTATAAATGATTAAAATTATTTAACGAAATTAACCCAGCCTCTGAAAGACTTCTTAAGCCTCACCTCAGTAATCAGCCACCAGAGTGAAAAATATTACGATTGACGTCGATGTACAGAAAATCAGTCCAAATAATTAATTTTCAGCATGTCCCCATTTGCATAACTTTTCCAACTTTTTTGGTCGAATTGTCTTTTTTTAGCAATTTTGGATTGTCACATTGTTGACAGTTGGGTGATTTGAATTAACTAAAATTAAAATTAGACAAGAGAAAGTTTGGGAAGAATTTAAATTAAATTAATTTAATTGTCACTCAAGAAAATGACAAGTAAATTATGAAATACATTAACTAGCAATTATTTTTGTGAAAAATATTATTTTAATTATTACAAATGTCAAACATGTCAGTAGGAGTGTACAAAATTAATTAGTTTCATTCTGTGTTTTTTATATAAAATTGGCGAGTCTCCACGCCATTCGAGGAATTTTTTCCCTTTTTGTTTCGCCAAGACTTCTCAGTCGAACTGGTAGGAACTTCTGCCCGTATATTTTGTACCGTCATTTTACTTTATGCTTCACATTGTCCGTCCAAAGTATAAAAATCAGGGGTAAGGGCTCAAAAATTATAAAGTGTGGAGCCTCTCAATTTAATTTTGAATTGAGGTTAAAAACTTTATGCGAGAAGAGCAGAATGAGAATATATGTTTGAGGAAATGTTAAATAATTATGAAATAAATTTATTTGCAATTATTTTTGTGAAAAATTAAATTTTAATGACTACAAGCACGGGAATTATATACTAGAGATTTTACTCTATTAATAAAAATACTGGCAATGGTTCTCTTCAATTAATATTTGACGAGCTTCCACGCCATTTGAGGAATTTTCGCCAGGTCTTCGGTTGCAAGAAATTCAGTTTAGCTTCCTGAGTTTTTGTCGTGTAGATTAAATTAAATTGGAATTTATTTTGGTGGGGATAACTGGGAAGGATTTTTTGATGGAGTGGAGGATGGTCGCGTAATCTCGGAGGATGAGCCACATCAATAAATTCCTCCTCATTTTACTCCCCTCCCCACTCTTTTCTCTTGGTTGGCACTCCAAGGGGACCTCCTTGAGGGTCAATTTGAGTTCCATCATGGCCAACTCCAATTCACAGACCACCTGTCACATTAACCACAATTAATTTACCAATTTAAATACAAAAAATATTAAAATTGAGCATTCTGTTAATTTGTATGAAAGGCTTACAGATTTGAGTTAGAATTGAGTCTCTTGAAATTCTTCTTGAAATTCATCTTCCCCCTCCAATTCATTCGCAATCATTTCCATTTCATGTCCCAAAATTTCCAGACTTTGTTTCATCAATGGAAATGTCTTCTGTAACTGAAATCATCAATCAATTTTTTAGCAATTAAATAATAATTTAAGATTTACAGAAATGTTTTTATAGACGTACTTTCAACTTTCACATTTTTTGATGATTGAGATCTTGCCCGGAATATTTTTCTGTCTCCTCAACAAAATTTTGGAGGGCGTCCGGGTGGATATTTTTGTGAGGGTCGCCTCCCTCTCCCCATTTCACTTCAAACTTCTCCAACAACTGCCAACAATTATTTACATTAATTTTAAAGGACAATTAAAAAGTGATTAAAGTAAATTAGAAAAGGGACGTACAAATTTTTGGATGAATTCATGGGCCTGATGTTGGGCCTTGGCCACTTGTGTCACGACATTTCTCACCAGGCCCTCCTCCGACTTCCCTTCAACGTCCCAAGGAACGTCCCCAGGGGCTGGCAATGGATGACCGTCCAGGTGACATGCCCTGAGTCACTTGGACACTTCCTCAGGTTGATCATTCTCTGCTTCCGGAAGTGACTTGCCCATGACAAGCAAGGGAGACAAAGAGAGAATGCAGAGGCGAAAGCAAACGAATTTCCAGTAGACTCCGACTTCAAATTAAAAAATTAAAAAAAAATTAAAAAAAATATGAACTTAAATTCAAATGAAAGTCACTCTCAGCAATAAAACAAAATAAAATTACTGAAAAGTATAAAACTCACCTGGTTGAGATGGAGGGCGAGTCTTTGAATTCATTCTTCACTTGAATTAAATTATTTGCATTTAAAGTACAAAAAATTAAAGAGAGTAAAAAATGTCAATGTGATGAGAAGAAATGTCAACTGGGAAATGAATTTTAATTGTCAATTTGAATATGAAGGGCCTTTCAAAGGTAGGTAAAGTCTTACGGAAGTGTAGGGACATTTGAGTTGGGGGGGGGGGGGGGTGTCTAATCCGTAGAACAAAGGGAGATGCATCCTCAGTCGACATCTTCGCCCTATTTTCGTCCCTTTAAGCTTTTCACGTGGACAACTCGGGCCAAAAATATAATTTAACATATTCACTACATTGAGTCGAGAGACAAGAATAATTTGGACTTTTAACAATTTTAAAGACAATTTAACGGTAAATTATGAAAAAATACCCTTAAAAAATGACAAAATGTTCATAATTTAGAGCTCAAGTTGAGCGCCATTCAATTGACTTCAAATAATTTTCTGATCATTTAAAGTCAAAAGAGTAATTCATTTTGTGTAATTTAATGGTATCCAAATTATTTCTTTAAATTTAAAAATCAAGGTATTAAAAAATATGAAAGTTTTTGTAATAAAATCATCAGTCTCATTTATTACAAAATTGAATCACGTGACCAAAATTGTTGTCCAACAGAATTAGGTAAGACATAATTTTAATTAATGGACTTGCATTGTAATTATTTTTGAGGAGACTCCAGTCACCCAAAAATAATTAAGTTCAACGCCGCTCAATCAATTCTTTTTGTTCTGTGGCCCAATTTTAATTAGTGTGCAACCCCATATTGTAGTTTCTCTTTCAATGTTCAGATTTTGTGCGGGCTCCATTTAGTTAAAAGCCAATTTATTTATTTCAATGTAACAAGAATGAATTGATTGATCAGGTAACTTGATCAATTAATGAGATGAATGGCATGAAATTTAAAAACTAAAATTATGAAAAAGTAAAACAAAAAATTCATTTATTTATTGGAGCTCAACGTCGCTCAGAATTTTACGACTGAGCTTTTTCTTCGATAGAAAACGAAGATGAATTTAACAGCCTTTTTCGGTGGCATGCATTTAAGGCTGCTATTTAATTAAAAGACGGTGGCTAAAAAATAGGTAAGAGCGGCTAAAATATAGATACGGCGGCTAAAACAATGACCTCCGGCTAAATTGTACATGGAGCGGCTAAAATATAGATACAGCTTCTAAAAAATAGGGGCAGCTTCTAAATATTATACACAGCGGCTAAAATATGATTGTTTCCTCTAAAACAATTTGGTGGCTAATTAGACACATGCCCGTTCAACAATAGAGTTTTCAAAGTTTCATGTGGACAGGAAATAACCGGTATTTTTAAAAATCTGAGGTTTTAATTTATAATGAATTAGGCTGTACTCTGTATTTTAATTTAAAATCATCTTAACTGCAACGTCTTGTTTGAGGTGAGTACAATTTTTGGAAATTATTTATAATTTGATTTTTTAAAATATTTTATAAAATAATTGACATCAAAAGACTTTAATTAGAAATTTAACATTTAAATTAATTTGATTTTCAATCACATTGTTTAATGTGTATGATTATTAATTGGACCCAATAAATGCTTGTAATTTTATAGATGAGTAAGTACGAAGCGGTCCCTGAACTTGACTTGGATATTATTGAATCGAGGGACGTCACAACGGACGATGAGATTCAACAAAAAAAGAGACGGGGTCAAGGACGAGAATGGATTTTTGAATCTACTTTTAAAAATATGGACGATGCTCAAACTGTCCTTGATGACGACAAATGTTGGAGTCGAGACACCAGGTCAAAAGCCACAGAAGGAGAGAAAATATTCTTCCGCTGCCACATGGCTCCACGTCGAAGTGGCCAAAATTGTCCCGCCGGAGTGTACCTTTTATTTCATTCTGACGACCCTGCTAAGGTGGGTACTTATGTAAATTGTAATTTGAAGTCTTAATATGAATAGACTCGTGTAGTTGTAATTTTAAAAAGTCATTTAATTTTATTATATGATGACATAATCCATTTAGAGAGACCAAAATCAATATGTTCATAAAACGGGCTCTCTGATTTCAATTAAAATATTATTTAAAACATGAGTACATTCTTTATTCCCAATTATCATTCATCTGGTTGTTGTAAATAATATTTTAATTTGGATCAGAGAGCCGATTTTCATTACGCAAGTAACATTTTGATTTTGGTTAGTCTGGCTGGATTACCTCATCCAAATTTTAATAAAAAGTGAATTCTTAATTCCAATAGTAATTAAAATTTTAATTTCAGAATAAAATTTTGATCTTGACGAACGAAAGTAGATTTTTTCACTACAAATGTTGTTGCCAGCAACTTAAGTTTAAGTTAAACAAAAATAGTAGTAATCGGTAATATTTGGTAATTACATGACCCGCTTGGTTACCGCTGTGTTTATTATTTAGCCGCTGTGTATAATATTTAGAAGCTGTACCTATTTTTTAGAAGCTTTATCTATATTTTAGCTGCTCCATGTACAATTTAGCCGGAGGTCATTGTTTTAGCCGCCGCATCTATTTTTAGCCGCTCTTACCTATTTTTTAGCCGCCGTCTCCTATTAAATAGCCGCTGGTTTATATTTTCCCCTTTTTCGGTCGATGACCACATTGTGGCCTTAAAAGCCTTAGACGGCATTGAGATACGACAAAAATGACAAATTTAATTGCATAATTATTTTATTAAAAATCTGCAGAAAAATCTTCAAAATTAATTAACAAAGGCTTGAGATGAGCCCGTGGGTGGCACACAAAAAAAATGCAAAGATTCACTTTTGGCCTTGGTCATCCTTCAATTGAGAAAAGATCTTCATCTTTTCTCAGGAGGGGGACGGGAAAAAAGAGAAATAAATGACAATCATTCCCATTTGCATTTTAATGGCCTTGAATTGGGGGAAGGAGAGTGAAAAACTCATGAAGAGCTGGATGACTAAAATTTAAATGCATTTCATTGCATCTATTTTTATCCTTTTTATTTATTTTTGTACCCTCTTTTTAGTTAACGATATGTGAGAGCACACGGCCATAGTCCACAGATAAGTTTTCTTGTGAACAAATGGGAGGCAGAGTCAAGAGAACAAAAAAGAATTGGAGAATTTAATGGAGAGACTCATCCCACAAAAGAAAATGAACAAATAAATTGAAGGCCATTTAGCAAATTGAGAACGTTAGAAATTTTTTATTTATTTTCAAGAGAAGTGAATTTTTAGCCACTCAATTTAATTGAGCAGAAATAGACTGGAAGAAGCCATTTCAAAATTAAAAATTTAAATCCACTTTATTTGGTAACATCGATACAACAATAATTTAATCAACAAATTTTAATTTGGTTGAAAAAAATGATTTTGGGCAGACGCTGTTGGGTTGTTTTTTTCTCAAGTGAACTATTTTCAACCCAAAGAAACTGCAATTTTGGCTCAAGAAGAGTCGCAAAATTTGCAGTACTTGTAAAATAAATATTATTATTGTAGTCATGCACAATTTAAAATCACTATCACGTGACCAAAATCATTTTTGGTGAAATATTCATTTATGCAAATAATATATATTTCAAAACTTTGAATTACCCCGCCTAATCAGACAAGAGAACAAAAATTATATCAAAAATTTTAATTTTAAATGTCCCTCCCACCCAGCCTTTGAGTATTCTCCAGTGTCGTGCGAGTGGCGGGATGGTCAACACCCAAAATAATTTGTTGCATGTTGTAAACTTGCTCATAAATGTCTAGTGCTGACCTGACACGCCCCTGTTTCTCCTAGACTGTGGCCATCTGTCTACGAGTGGACAAAGTGTCCGGATGACCTTCCCCCAACAAATTTTTTCGATCATTCCACACTTGACCTACCCAACGAGAGGCTTCATCCAATTTATTTTGTTTTACCAAAACAAAGGTCAGGTCATGTCGAGTTGAATACACTTCCGGGTGTTGTTTCCCCAAAAATTTTTCTTGTTTGTGAAGAATCTCTTTGAGGTCATCACATATTTTTTGACATTCTGTAGCGTCCGACGCGGAGCAATTGTGGAGTAAAATGGTGGCCATGGTCCTTTTTGTTTCCGAAGTGTCCAGATGGTCGTCAGTCAAGGCATCTTTTTGCCTCCGGTAGAGGTCACCACAAAGTTCTACGGCTCGGTCAAACTGACCCTGGAGAACAAGAATTTGAACGATGACAAGTTCCGTCTCAAACAAAGCAGGCCAGTGACGTCCCAAAATCTCTAATTGTTTCCCCCTGACCTCCATACAAAGTTCCATGGCTTCCTCATAGCGCCCCTGCAGCATCAAAATACTCCCTTTAATACACCGAGACATCAAAGTATGAGGATGGAGGTGACCGTTGACCCTTTGTTTAAAGTCACAAACAGTGGTAATCAAGGTCAAGGCTTCATTATAATCCCCTCCGAGTTGTAATACACACGTCAGTAACTCCCTGTTTGTAACTAGTGCAACTATATTATTAATGGATTTGAGAAGACCCCGTAAGATGCGGGATCCTTCACTGACGTGACCTCGCGTACTCAAAATTATGCCAATGAATATTTTAACTGGAGCCCACAAATAATTTTTGTCACCGCCCGACGTCATCAAACTTTGTTCAAATTCCCTAAACAATTTTAAAGCCTCATCATGACGTTCTTGACACTGGATTGAGCCATACCACAAATAGTTTGTGAATTGAGTCTCCGCATGATCTCGCCCTAAAATTCGTTCTAAAAGTTGGTAGCATTCGCTATAAAATTTTTCGCTCTTGTCATAAAGACAAAGGTCACAAAGTCCTTTGGCGTAACGTCGAAGGGTCGTGATTCGGTCAATGTTGTCTTGTGGTAAATGATGTTCATAAATTTGCAGACTTGATTTCGTCACACTCATGGCCTCTTGAAAATGGCCACAGGTGTCAAGGACCCTCACGTAAAGTTGTTGAGCTGAAATTGTCTCAGGGTGATCCCTTGTCAAAAACTTGTTTCTTACTTCAAAAATGGGTTTGCATCTAGGCAGAGCCATCTCACGTAGCCCCATATTGTTCAATAAATCAGTCATTTGGTACTCAGTGTCCATCATTTGGAGAAAATTGGTGGTAGATGATGATGGGTCCATTGTGAGGTACAAAATTTTTTGATTTTCAAAGCACTTCTTTAGAACCTCAAGGGCTTCTTGATATTTGTTTTCATTATGTAGGACAATCCCTTCACTTTGATCTATTAAAGTCCATGTTTATGTATCTTGGGGGAATAGCTCCACCAAATTTTCCCGTGCTTCCCTTAACAACTCCCATGTCCTCGTACATTGACTTGATTGAAATGAAGATGAACAAGTGGCCAATGAGATCTTGAGGATGATCACATTTAAATTAGAAACCTTCAATTCTTGTGCCTTTTTGAGGAGATTGTCAACACAGAAGAATCATTTCTGCATTTGGTGTCCATGGTCGAATTGTTTTGATGAAGGGAATGCACCATTCTATCAAATCAATCAAAAAATTTTCAACCCCACCCGTCAATTCTGGGAGCGCAATCTTCAAATTTTGTAGCTGGTCATCATGGACCGTGGACAGGATTCCTTCTGACAATTCCCTAACAAGCCCAGAGTTTTTCACACTTTCTAGTTCCACCTTCTCGTCCACGTGATCATCAGGAGAGAACAAGAATGGTGGGAATTTCGTTGGAATTGAAGAGACAAAACATAAAGTGAATTTTAAAACGCAATTTCTTTTTTGCAAATTCTTGAAATGTAGTGTCGTCTTTTGATAATGTTGTGTTGTCCACTGGTGTTAAATGTTCAATGGGAGGTGCCTCATTCAAAACGTTTGTTGCCACTGGGACCTGTGAAATTGCTGGTGAATCTTGTGAAAGTTGTGAAGAAACGAGATAATCAAGGATGTCTAGATGAAGGTCTACAAAGTAAAATATTTAAAGGAAAAAATATAAATTGCAGGATAAAAAATAAGGGACCGCGGATAATTGTACAACAGTTTTTAAATCGCAAATCACGGATAAATTAAAGGTACCCCGGATAAATTGTAACCACCGCGGGTAAATAATAACTACGGCTGATAAATTATATCTATGCGCGTATTTATATTTAATACAAATTCATGAAATGGTTTTAAGTACAAAACGTTTTACATAGATCTCGTTACCTATAAAAAATAGGCTACGCTGACAATTTGAGCATGCCATTTAAATGGCTAAACTCCCAGTGAACACCCTACGTAATTTTGCCTTTCGTATTCTAATTTTAACAGTATTTAAACATCTTCATCCCAAGACCGATCTTTATTCAAAGTTATATAACTTGTACTGGTATTTAACCGCCCATTCAAGATTTTAAATCATTTAAATGCCATGCTAAAATTGTCAGCTGCAGCCTATACTATATAGGTAACGAGATTTATGTAAAACGTTTTGTACTGAAAACCATTTCATGAATTTGTATTAAATATAAACATAATACGCGGATAAATATAATCTATCTGCGGTAGTTATTATTTATCTGCAGTACCTTTTATTTATTCGCGGTACCTATAATTTATCCGCGGAACCTTGAATTTATCCGCGGTAGTTACAATTTATCCGCGGTACCTTCACATTATTCGCTGTACCCATATTTTATTCGCGATTAATTAATTTTATTTGCAATTTTTATATAATATCCGCGGTGGTTATAATTTATTTGTAAATTGCATTAAAATATCCGCGATGTCTGTTTAAATATCCGCGGTCAAAAATGATAGCCATATTTAAATGAGCAAACTCAAATTATTTTCTAAGCTCATTGACAAAATTTGTTTGTTTTCTTACTCAAAGGGGAATCATCCGAACGTTGACCTTGTGACCCCTCAAGAACTCTAACTCGGTTGAGTTGTAACTGTACTTCAAAAGTTGACACCTTCTTCATAATCGAACAATCGACCACACTCTTCAAATTTATTGCCTCTTCATGTCGTCCGAGCTTTTCCAACAATTTGACCTTCATTTTTTGGCTTCTAATTGTCAGGAAATGTTCTGAACCCAAATGTTCCACAAGAACTTTGACCAGGTCATCACATGAAAACATGGCTTCACCCAATTGACCGAGTCCAGAAAGAACATCAATTATACCAAGTTTTACCACTAACATAAATCTATTCAATGATCCAAAAAGCATCTCTGCATCCTTCAGGATGTTTTTATAAATGTCAAGGGCTTCCCCATATTTTTTCTGACATTGGTAGCATTCGGCTATTTGCCATTTTGTCTCGAGAACCTTGCTATTGTTCGATCCAAAATGAATTATTTGACCCTCCATCAGTTGACCCGACATGGGAATGGCATTTTTGTAGTCCTCCATTTCGGTCAAAGTGTAAGATAAAATCTTTTTTGTCTCGAGAATGTCCTTTGTGACCTTTCCATTAGTGATTTGATGCTTTTCCACTTTTTTCTTCCCGTGAATGACAATCTCTTTAAAAAATTGACCCGCCTCAGCAGGCATATTCAGTACTTTCAAATATCGAGCGGAGTTTAGTATTAATTCTAGAGTGTCATTGTGATCATAACCCTGGACCTCTCCGGTCAATTCTATGACTTTTAGGAAGGTCACAATAGCGATGATTATGTCCCCTTTTGCAAAAAGTGTCGTGGGAATTTGTGTGAGGGTTTTCAAAGTGTCGGGATGTTTCTGTCCTAAAATTTCTCTTTGGGTTTTGTAAACATTCGTAAAAATTTCGAATAAAAAATTTATCTCAGACACTGAGCATATTGCTCAATACTGCCGAATAGAGGGGGTCAGATCGACGCAAAGTGTCCACAAAAAATTCGAGACCGTCCACAAGTTTCTTCAAAACTAGCCAAAATTTATTGTCATCGGTCAACTTTTCTTGAATGACGTACTGGACAGTTTGATGGATACCCAAGGTAAGGTCATCAATGGATTTCATCATGGAATAATCATACAGGACGGTCAGTCCTTGGTCGATGAGGTCATCCTCTTGAGTTGATCTCATCAGGGAGTGGATGAGTGGGATGTTATCAGTGTCAAGATACGATAAAATTATTAGCGTCATAACAAAACCGTGATATAAATGAGGGGGGGGGGTTTAGCTCCGCCCATACCGTCAAACTTCATACACAATACCCACAACTTTGATTG
>JAQIVZ010002687.1:0-18846 GCA_034700945.1 Arrhopalites spinosus | reverse complement strand
TTCTGAGACCTACACAGCGTCAATGGTCCTTTAAAAAGGGTTAATGTAAACATTAACCCTTTTTTCCCTCGCGGTCACTCGGGAGAAACTTTTGACATAGCCTGTACAAAGAGAGAGAGAGAGAGATGTGGCCAGTGCCCAAAAAACTTGTTGGGTACTGGAAACCCACTCGTTTCTCCCTCTTCTACCTCTAAATTATGAATGGTCCATCATCAATCAGGAAGAAAATGATTTAGTTAAATCTCTCTCTCTCTCTCTCTCTATTGTAACAACAATAAAAAAGTGTGTCTAAACAGTTTACGTTTCACCCTTGTCAAATGAAAATTCCAGTCTGAAACACATTTTAGGCCACTCAAAATGTTTATGAAAAGAGTTTGACGGATAGAAAGTGATACAGATAATATTTTCCTCCATTTTTTATTGTAATACATATTTGTACAAGATTCTCCTCATTCGTTTTCAAGTCCTTATAAGGACCTTCAAGTCCCTCACTATTCACAATACAAATCGTACATTTAATATTGTAAAAATGGTTCCCTTTAAAAAAAATTGGTGGAGGTTTGATGAGTGGAGAAAATGAAGATTGACACATTTGACACATTGGTAACAGAGGAGCGTGTATTAAATTCTGTGATGTGAAATTATTACACGGACAAATATTTAACAGCTACGCACTATGTGGCCTTTGAACCCCCTTCATAACAATGGGGAAGCTGCCAGACAGACACAGAGAGAGAGAGAGGAATGCGGAGAATATTAAATGCAAAAGTCAAACTGTGCTCTAGAATCATTGGCCGTCTTCTGGTATGAGTAACACATAAAAAAGTATGAAGAATTATGTAAAAATTTAGAGAAGAATACACTGGAGAGATTGATACTCTTGATTTCATTCTGTCGAGTGTTGACTTTTTATCATTTAAATTATTTAATGAATTCTTCCCTTTATTTTTTTTTACCATTCCACGAGTCTCCAGTGTTCATCTCTCTCTAGAGAGAAGAAAAAGTCATTTAAAAGGAAATCAAGTCTTTGAATGAAAAAGTGCGTGAGGAGAGGCAGAGGAGTTAACAATGTGAAACCATTATTTGCACTTTTCATTCAATCACTTAAATTATTTAATTTAGACAACTTGTTATCTACCAACTATTACAAAACATTTTATTTTTTTTAAATGTCAAAATAATAAAATGGTTCAACTTTTTTTTGTGGGAGTTGGAAGCCGACTAGTAAAAAGTAAACAAAAATTGTGAGTCCAGTCATGAAATGCGTATTTTGTGTGGTTAAAAGAATGGTGAAAATTTTAGGCTGTCAAGAAAGAAAAAAAAAGCAAGTTCTTTTGTGTTTTGTGTAGACGTGTCAAAAATTAATGAATTCAAAATATTTTCAAGACTAAACATTTCAAAAAAATTTCACATCTTTTCCTTGTAAATATGATCTCGAGTTCCCTCAAAAAAAATGAGAAAGGGAGGACCACAGGGGAATATTTTTTTTGTGTAAAAAAGTGACGCCAATCTTAGACACACAAATGAGGTAGCTATTAAGATAAACTAATTGCTATGTAAAAATGTTAACATTTAATAGAGACTAGTTGTGTGTGTGTAATCGAATTAATCGGTGAAAACTTGTTTTCATTATTTTCATTTAAATTTTAAATTGATTCTCCACTGAGCCTCTCTCTCTCTCTGACATCATGTGACATGATTGGATTTTAATGAATCCATTAACATTTTTAAATTGATGGACAGCAAAGGTTAACTCTAATAAAATATTTAAGAATTAAAAGGAGGCGGAGACTTGTACAACATTAGATTTAATGCAATAATTATTCTCATTTTTGGAAAAAAAATATTTAAAAAACAAACTGTCTTAATTACAGATATTACTTTGATAAAATACAGGTGAAAAGTTATCATTTAATCTCTTAACTTTGTCATTGATATTCCATTAAAAGTTAAATGTAAAGGCAAAGCCTTTGAGGTGTAAAAATAATTAAATTATTGCAGAAATAAGGAAATGTCATTTTAGTAACCTCCATGACTCTCGTGAAATAATTTAATTAATAATAACAGTAATAATAACCTTTGTTAATTAAATATAAATAATGTAGTGCATTTCCCAATCAAAAATATTTTAAAATTTAACTCTCTCATTCTCACCTTGTCATTAGCCGTGAGCCTGAACTTAAGAGGAAAAGTTGATTTAATTGAGTTCCTTGAGATGTTTATCTTTGTAGTTTATAAGCCACGGTTTTAATCATTTTTACAGATAATGTACATATTTAAAATGAACGAGAATTTAATAATAGATTGGTACAATAATATTGCCAATTTCTTGAGGAAGACTTTGACCAGGAAAAAGTTTCATCAAAGTCGTGGCTGTTTTGTAACAGACAATTCATTCAAGTCAAGTTTATTACATGGAATTCCTCTTTAAAGACATTTTTCACAAGTACACTTTATAAGTTGTGTAACAATAATTTAATTATTGTTTGGTGAGAAGAATTTCCCCAATGTCATCTCTCTCTCTCTCTTTTATGCAAACTATTTTTTGCAAGGTTTATTTTTTGCATCAAATATTGCATGAATAAAATTCTTTTTATAATACACTTGAGAAAAGCACCACTCACTGAATTAAAATGTTATGAAAAAAAAAGAATTTGATAAAAACTAATATCTTTCATTATTATAAATCTTCAATAATGAATGTTCAATTGAATGTGAGAACTGAGAGTTTCTTAAAAAAATGACAAATAATTTTTATTATATTGGATGATTGTACTTAAGTAATATCTTGTTCCAGAATATAATTTTTTTGCTTCTTTTTATTATTCTCATCTCGTTCTCCAACTAAAATGTATTGCAGAAAGTCAAGGAACATGAGAATCTCGAGTTAAAACTCGACAGGGATATTATAACATGCATGTACATATGTACTAATTGGACAGTTTCAAGGTCTCTGTTTTATTCCCCTCCTCCCCCTCTTCTTGTCTGAAAAAGAGACTGATCATGTGGAATTATTTCAAGTTAGGTCATTTTTATTAGTGACCGAATTTCCACTTTTTTGGGGTCTGAGAAAAATCAACAGCTTATTTTGACTTGTTTTTCCTTGTAAATAAAAAGTTCTCATTATTTATTTTTTTAATTGAATAGCTTTGACGAAAAGTACGAGGCAAAATATTTAATATTTAAAAACGATGAAATTAATTATGGAGAATTTTTTTTGGAAAGGTCAATAGGTCAAATGGTGTAATAATTATTGATGATGATCAAGTCTTATTTCTTACACTTTGAATTTGAATTAATAACGTGATAGACGATAGAGACAACAATTAAGGAAATGATCAAAGTCAAATAAAATGAAACAAGAAATTTCACCTGCTGACTAGTAACTCGTCCCTCCGGTCTGGTCTTTGGTTAAAGTAAAAAAAATTGATAGAATTTTGTGGTATGAGCCAAAGTAAATAAAATTTTAATATTTTAAATGTGACATTTCAACCATTTAAGAAAATGATTAACGTTTATCTGTAAATCAATCAAAAAGTTGTAAAATTATGAATAACAGCTAGCCAATATTCTAAAAAAATTAAACTCAACTGTATTTATCATAACTTTTACTATTAAGAATTAACAAGTAGGACAAAATAACCCCCATTGAGGTAGGAAGGTGACTGTAAAATTGTGAAATTATTTTTAAAAAGTTTTTCAAAGTTCAACTCAGTCAATTTATTGACATGAGTTGACTATAAATATTGTATTTGGTGAATTTAACTAAAATTTACTGTCAATTTCAACCTAAATTCTTAACTAAATTTTAATGACTAGAATGACCCTATTTTTGTACCTTTAGCATGATGCAGTTTTCGTCGGAAGGTGCCAATTTGACATTTTTGCAAAAATAATGTCTCAACTCTACATTTTAGTGAGCTTTCACATTAACTTTTTTTGTGATTTACATGCAGTTACGAAAAGGTCAACAGTAGAAAGTAGTTGACAAAAAAACAACGTGCTTTTCAAGTTTTATACAATGTCCACTGATGAATTTTTGACTCGTCAATACTTTACCAATTTATTTATTAGTCAAATTCTAATTTGTAACCTCATTTTGATTGGACCATCAATTTAACAAGTAAAAGCTGACGATTCAAGCGAAACTGAGGAAAAAAGGAATCAAACCAACTTGATGATGCGTAATAATTGAAATTCTAAGAAATGGGGAGGAATTAATTCAACAAAATTTAATTATTTTTTTTACTTGGCCCTTTTTGATCTTTGTATGTTATTTTTACTAGGAACCTTTCCATGTCAGTGACTTCATTCAAATATTTCTTATTATTCCTATAAAAAAAACCTTTTCCTATTCAATTCCATTTTATTCATCATCATGCGGTCAAAAAATAATAATAAAAAATTTGTAAAATGGGGCAGAATATTCTACAATACATTTTTTGTTGCTTCTTTAATTATGCGACTCTGACGAGTCGTGAAATTCAGGGAATCTGAATCGGACAATGAAAGTTAAATTTTAATGACTCACTCTCTTCACTCCAAAATGTTTGCCTATTTCTCGTCTCAATTAAAAATGTAGAGCATTTTTCAGTTCTTTCAGTATTTCATCTACAAAAAATTTAATTTCTTTGACAATGGACAATTACATTGGGCATTTACTTACCTGAAATTGTATTTTTTTTATTGAAAATTCATTTTAGCAAAAATAATAAAACCGTGAATATGAACTCAAATAAAAATGCTCAACTATTAATTTAAGGTTGATGTTTGTATCAAACATTATCTGTTACGTTGTGAGTTTTTGTCATTTTGCATGGCCTATCATAAATTATTGATACATTTTCAAGGGTTCCCTTGACTTTCTCAAGTCCCCTTTTTTTGTTATTCTGATGGAATTGAGTATTTATCCACACGAAATAAAATTCGTCAACTGAGATGGTTAAAATAGAAAAATAATACAAACAAACTTTTAGTCCTTTCTGAATGACAATTAAAAAAAAGTCGAAAGGAGAATGTCATTTTAATTAATGATATGTGTGCTATCCTTTAAACAGTGTAATCACTAATCACTATCCTTAAAATTAATTTAACCTACCTTTAGTTTTATAGTTTAGATTTGATGTAAAATGACAAAACTCACAAGTTAAGAGACAATCTGAGTATACTGTTATCATTCATGAAAAATCGTTTTATTTTTGACCATTATTTTTTTTAAAACCAGCGTGATTTACGTATTTTTATATAATTATTTGTTTTATCTTGTATAATATATGTTTGTTGTGTACATGTATAATATATACTTTTATATATATTATAATAAATTAATTATTACTATTTTTTTACAGGCAGAAGGAACACGTGACAAACTTAACACCTATAATTATATTTTTCTCTTTTTTATACATAATATATCTGTAGATATATAATATAACTCTTACTTAAATTTTTTAAATTAACATAGTATTCAAAAATTGATCAAATTAAATGACCTAAAAAAATTAAAATTATTTACTTGTATCAATTATTATCAATGAATATCATCACTAAAAACCAAAAAACACAAAATAAAAATAAATAAAAATAAAATTCAGATCATGCTATGCCAAGCATGGATAATTATTTATAAATAATTTATTATTGAGACATTAAAATAAAACAGAACCAATAATAATAAAAATTCTGTATTATTATTTAGCAAAATAGCAATGCATGTAAAGGGAATTTTTTTTCTCTCTATTAGCCTTGTTCCAAACTGAAAGACTTTGACTGCCCTTCATCCCCTTTATATTATGCCCTTGACTTTTAAATTACTACTTATCTCCCTTCCCAGTCAAAGGTTTTTTTTATACATGAATGAAAAATAAAAAACAAAAAAAATTGAAACGGTGTACAGATTCCTCTTACTTATATTATAATTAACGCCGTAGTAATTATTTTTAAAAAACTATTTTGTTTTACAGCGTCTTCGGATTATTCATCCGGGTATGATTCATTGTTAGCCAAGTTAGGCCTTCATATAGCCCATCACCGGTTGCCGCACAGGAAGGCTGAACATACCAACTTCTACGAGAAGGAGACAAAATTAAAAAAGTCAATTAAAATTAATTCTTCAAGTCATGTTTAATTATTTCATAGAAATTTCTTGATTGTTTTACGTACTTGTCCTTAATTCGAGTTAGACCCAATTTTTCTTGAATCTCGTGTGGCTTCATGGCTGTAAAAAAAATTTACGAGCCACATGTTTTGGAGTACAGTATTTTTAATAATAAACTTTACTATTTACTTTACAATAATACAAGAGAATGGATGAAAATACTGAATAAGCTTACCATCCGGAAGATCCTGTTTATTGGCAAAAATTAGAATGATGGCATCCCGCATTTCTCTATCATTTATAATACGATGTAGTTCCATTCTAGCCTCGTCTATTCGATCTCTATCCGCACAATCCACAACATAGATGAGACCATGTGTTCCTGTTGCATAAATAAATAAATTGAATGTTTAACACTTTAAATTGTGAAATGTCAGTCAATATAGATACTTTAGAGTGTCTGTTTTTTGTACAAATTTCTCACCTGTATAGTAATGCCTCCAAAGCGGTCGAATTTTATCCTGCCCCCCAACATCCTGTGTCAGAGTAAAAATAAATAGAAATTATTTTCTTTTTCTTGACTCTATATTTTTTTCTGTTAAAATATTACAAGCACTTTAACAATGTGTTAATTTTGTTTCAAAAGAATGATCCAAGAATTTTGTTGATAACACTAAACTAAATGACATGAAGACGCTTAATTGCACAACCGTATTAACACTGTATACAAGTTGTAGCTTCTACATGAAAAAGAATCATTTTGATTCTGTCACACGTCATGTGAACAAAATTTACAATTTTTTTACTTTGATTAAACAAAATATTGAGAATTTCAAAGAAATCTTACCCAAACATTAAACTTGACTTTTTTGTATGTAACCGTTTCTACATTAAATCCAACTGTAAACAAAAATAAAGAAATACAAATTATGACACAATGTACAACAATCCATGGGCGCATAAAATAAAATGGTTTAGAACACTTGTGTGTGTCAATGACCAATTCAGAACGAGATAATGCAAATTTAACGACTATTTTTCCAAACAGTTTAAATGGTAAAACAAGACTGACCAGTAGGAATCGTTGTGACTGACTGACCCAACTTTAACTTGTAGAGAATAGCTATAAATTTCAAAACAGAATTGAAAACAACTTTGTAAAATAATCAATGACATTGAAAATGATATAAATTAGACAAACAGTAATTATGATTGTCATATTTTCACAAGATTTTTACACCAAAAAGTTTAAAAAAGATGACTCACTCGTTTTACCAGCAGCGTCCAAGCCGAGCATGAGAATTCTCATTTCTCTATTCCCAAATATTTTGGATAAAATTTTACCCATTATGCTTAATGTTTAATTACGAAAAATATGAAAAAATCAAAATAAAAGTAAGTTGACACTCCTAATTTCAATTTCAACTTTTTTTCTTGAAATTTCCCGCTTCCCAACCGTTCAACGAAAAAAAATGTTTTTTTTGTTGTTTCCCTTAATTATAGAATTTACCATTTACCGGTCAATTAAAAATGCCTTATGTTTTATAGCTGACGAGAACTCCTCAGTTAAAATTCGATAATTAATCATGATATCAATAATTATTCCAAAAAAACAAAGCAATTAGCTTCTTCTATGCTATTGTGGCCTCTTCAAAGCCAAACGGTCCAAAAAAGCTTTGCTAAGGAGAAGCATTTCAAAAAAAAATGATTTCTATTTCCATCAAATTTTATTAAACAATCCTGTAACCTGGACAGTCTGGACAATTTTTTACCCAATTTCCAACCACAAAAGTCTTGTAAAATATGAATCGTGGTCGCGAATATGACCATGAAATGATAGGGGATGCCCTGTATTATGTACATTGTAAAGAATTGGAGCATGAGTATAGATTTTAGATTACCGGTTGCAACTTGCAAATTATCATGATACTCTTTACAGGTCCTAGACGTAATATTTTTTTGGGTGTGGTGAATACATCGTTTGACACTTTAATGAGACTCTTTTATTAATGATATTTTATACAAAGTTAAAGCTTCAAAGTCCACAAGCTTGGAGCATGATCTTGTCAAGTGGAAAAAGTCGAAAATTGTTAATCAGCATTCAGTATGGAATATTTAAATGATTATATAATTTTATCTGACATATAACTCTATATAACATGTTTTTGTATCTCAAGTAAATTATCATGACGGAATAGAATTAGTTGACATTAGACGTCCAGTCTTCCAGCTCTCCTTTCTTTTTTTGCAAACTCTTTGACTTTTCCCATTTTTAGAGATTTACAAAGATTTACTTTCTTCCAAATTGGTCAAATTCAATTTAATCACAAAAATGGCAACTCGTTGGGGTATAATTTCTGCTGGAAAAATTTCAAATGATTTTTGTGTTGGGGTGTCCACATTGGATCCTAAGGAACATCAATTATTGGCTGTTGCAGCTCGTAATTTAGAGTCGGCAAAAAAGTTTGCCTCGACACACTCCATGCCTAAGGCTTATGGGTCCTATGAAGAACTAGTCAAGGATTCTGAAATTGGTACTTTATTTATGTCATTTTCTAAGGTAAATTAACTAACTAAAATTAATTTTTGATCAGATGTCGTCTACATTGGCTCCATCAACCCCCATCACTTAAGTTTGGCTAAACTAGCTCTTGACAATGGAAAGCCGGTAATTGACTACCTGTGTAAATGGTGTACAGGGTCACACATAACTAAAATGAAAGGCAATGAGGGATCCTGTACATACTTGATGTAAATATTAGATTCTCATACTAAGGAATTGTAATTGTAATGCAATTTAATTTTAAAGGTCCTCTGTGAGAAACCATTGTGCATGAATGTCAAGCAAACAAAGGAACTTATAGCCTATGCTCGGTCCAAAAATCTATTTTTGATGGAAGTGAGTAAATGTCATGATGAGAACCCATTTTAAATACTGTTAAAGTGTAAACAATTTAAATATGAATATTCATTTAAATTAGGCAGTTTGGAGCAGATTCTTTCCTTCATACAAACGCTTGGCCGAGGAACTCCAAAAAGGGACCATTGGAGAAGTGCACCAAGTGCTTGTGTCATTTGGAGTCAAAATTGAAGAAGTTGAGCGATTGGCATTGAAAGAATTGGGGGGTGGAACCACACTTGACCTAGGTACTATTTTTATTCTTGTGAATAAATTACATGAAAATTATGGAGAGTCTTTTGAGATGCACTGCCAACTCTTTCTCTTTACAGGTGTGTACACTGCTCAATTCACGTCCCTCGTTTTTGGGGGTCAAAAACCGGAAAAAATTATTGCTGCTGGTCAGTTGAATTCGGATGGTGTTGACATTAGCACAAGTACCACTTTGATTTACCCCGGTGGAAAAACAGCCACCACTTTGACCCATGCCCAAGTAGAGTTACCATGTGAGGCCATTGTTGTCGGAACTAAAGGAACTTTGAAGGTAGTTTAACTGTAATTTAAATATAAATCACTGGACAAGTATGTTTACTAGTTTTTTTGACTTTGAAAAACAGTTAGAAAAACCATTTTGGTGCTCAACAAAATTGATTACGCCCAACGAAACATTGGAATTTCCTTTACCAAAGACTGACAAGTTTATGAATTTTGGAAATAGTCAAGGCTTGAGCTATCAATGCAAAGAAGTTCGTCGTTGTTTACTTAATGGTAAAATCAAATTAAATTTTTTAGTGAAAAAGAAAATACTAAATTGACTTCAATTAAAATATATAGGGTTAATTGAAAGTCCATCCATGTCACATGAGGAGACCATCACATTGGCTGAGATTATGGAGTCGATTCGGAAGCAGGTTGGTGTTGTCTATCCTCAAGATTAATTGAGATTATTATTATTAATTAATTTAATAATTCAATAAAAACAGTACAGAACAAAGTGTGTCATTCCATTTTATTTTTCACTGATCAATAAGACACCATTTTTTAATTATTAGTACTCCCCATCTTTCATAACTTCAAAATCTTATCATTTTCTGTAATTTTCTCTGAAAATATTCGCCCAAATTCATCATTAGTGGTCTTTCAGACAAAGAAGCTTAGGGCCTCAGTGAATCGTGCTGATTTCTAAGGACCCCTCCCTGTGGTCAGTATGGGAGTACAGGCAAAGTATACGCCTGTCATTGGAAAGTAGAAATTAATTAGTATTTAACTGTAATTATGTGTAGTAGAGACTACATTTAATTATCCAGAAGATGTTGCAATAAAGGTGAGAACGAATCTGATCAGTCATAATTTTCAATGGCATTAGAACGAGACATTACGAGACATCTCTGGCTGTTTTGTGTAACTCTCCTTCTCAAAAAAAATAAATTTTAATTGAAGTTATATTTTGTGTGAAATAAAGTGTTTTCTAATTATTTAGTTTGTGTAAAACAATTATCATTTAATTAAGTAAATCTTGCCATAATCACAATTATCAAAACATTGAGATTGGGACAAGGAGGCTTAGTTCTAAGCCCTTCGTTCGAGCTTCTAAAGCGAAGGGGCAACAGCCACATTTTAATTTTTTGTTTTTTTAAAAATAATCAACTATGACTGAATATAAGTTGGTCGTCGTCGGAGGTAAGCAGGAATAACAATTAGTCAATTTAATTACATTTCTAAAAATAGTTGACCCATTCATAACATAACATTTAGTCAATCATTTGTAAACTCTCAATAGTACAGGTTTTTTTCTATTTGTTATTTTTGAAAGATGAAATAATGTCAATTTAGTTTTTATTTGATATATAACTAATCCCTAAAACGTTTTCTTAATTGCAGCTGGTGGTGTAGGCAAAAGCGCCTTAACAATTCAGCTAATTCAGAATCAGTAAGTCAAAAATATTTTATTATAAAATTTACTTTGATTTTTATGGAATGATTCATCCACCTTTCGTCATCATGTTTTAGTGTATAGATAGCCATCATCTGTAAAATGATGATTGTTTGATCTCAAAATATTTTGATGAAAATAATTCCTCATTAATTGTACCTGAATGAGTAAAATAAATCTTTTTCTTTGTTTATAGTTTCGTTGACGAATACGATCCAACAATCGAAGACTCGTACCGAAAACAAGTGGTCATCGATGGCGAAACTTGTTTACTCGACATTTTAGACACTGCAGGTCAGTCAAAATAGTTTTTGAAAAAAATATTATAAACTACAGTTTGGAGTTACAAAATAAGTAGCATAATTCCATGAACAAAGAAAAGACTAAAGTAGTCTTGCATAATTTTCTACATAAATGTTAATTCATTGTTTAAAATATCCTTTATTCTTTTCAAAACTTTGCAGGTCAAGAAGAGTATAGTGCAATGAGGTAAGAAATTATAATGACACGATCATTTTAATTGTCATCATTCCATGTGTTGGTTCAAAAGTTAAAATTAATTTTGTCTTCTCTCTCAAAATAATTAGAGATCAGTATATGAGAACAGGAGAAGGATTCCTGCTGGTTTTTGCTGTGAATAACTCCAAGTCTTTTGAAGACATTAATATGTACCGGGTATGTTGTTATAATGTTAATTATTTGTACTAGAAAAGTTACTGAAGGAGTCATTCATTTTTGTATTCCAAAATCATGTAAGTATACGTGTAATAACATTTTTGTTCAATTTTTTAGGAACAAATTAAGAGGGTAAAAGACGCCGATGATGTTCCAATGGTTTGTAAGTGTCAAATTACCCAATATTATATTTCAGTAAAATTATACTTGTTTTAGTCATGATAATGTCTACTTATAATGACAATATTGTGACGGTTCTATTTCATAGTAATGTAAATTTTAACAGTCAATTTCTTGTCAATTATTTGTCACATTGACTTAAAAGTCAATGCCTTGTCTTCTATTTCTTTTCGTCTCATTTTGATTGTTATACAAAAAATATAATGTCATGAATTTTCTCTTTCAGTGGTTGGGAATAAATGTGACCTACAGACAAGAACAGTACGAATGTCAGAAGCTAGAGAAGTTGCTAGACAGTATGGAATTCCTTTCATTGGTAAAACTCACATTTAAGTTTTAATTTAAAATAATAAATGACCGGCTGACAAAATATTAATCTGATTTTACTTGTAATTTATAGAAACATCGGCTAAAACCCGTATGGGAGTCGATGAAGCATTCTACACATTGGTTCGAGAAATTCGAAAAGATGTAAGAAAGACAATCAATTTTTTAAAAATAGTTTTGACAAAAATATTATTCTACCCAAATAATTATTATGTGATCAAATTGTTGACATTTTTATCTTGTCTTTTGTCAACAGAAAGAAAAAAGGGGCAAGGGTAAGCCAGGGAGAGGGAGACCCGGACGATGGAAAAATTGCACAATTCTTTAATAACTGTTTGAAGGTTTCATACCCTTTTATTTTGTATGTACATTAGTTAGTTAATTTTAAATTAAATTACTACTGTAAGCCTATTAAGTATATATATATTTAAAAATATATATATGAAGAGAAAAAGAAACGTCACGACAGGCAACAAAATACTATTTTGCCAGAACGTTGACCACATGCCAACTATAAAGTAACTATATAATATAATAGTATCATAATAACTATATTAATTTTAACCACAAGACTTTACACATACTAAATTATGTTGTCCTACGTAATATAATATATACATATATATACTATAGTGTATAGTATAGTATGTGTATACATCAAACTGTCAATTTTCAAATTGCCAATGTCAATCGATTTTTTTTGTTTTTAAATCTTCACATAGCCTGTTCTACTACATTGATTACAGTGGACGTATCAGACGACAGACACGTTTCCTATACGCATGCAGTTACGACTATTCTAATTTTAATTTTTTTTGTTTCTTTTATTTTGTGTTTGTTTTTTTAGATACAATTTAAGTTATAAGCCATTTTAATTAATCGTTCATTATTACCATGTAGGTATATATTATATATCGTCGACTTTATGTATTTCTACCGTCAGTGTACTTTTGTATTGTACTTTAGTACATTGCATCGCATTGTGTGTGAAAAACTGTGTATATTTGGAACTACAAGAGTTTTTTTTGTCTCTTCAAGTTTTCATTTTATTATTTAAAATAATATTTTAATTTTAAATATCCTACTACATACAATAATTAATAATTACATGAATTTAATTTTTTTTTTGACTGCAAGTCATAATATTTGTAAATTATTATTTTTTAGTTGTACAATTTTTAGAAGAGCTACAGAGTAGAGTGTCATATTAGGCATACCTGACTGTCTGACTTTTTAACTGTGAAATAATTATGATATCTATCTAATTCTAATCTATATAAAAATCATCTGGACTACATTTTAATTATGATAATGGTAAATTATCATTGATAATATTATACGTATAACAAGGAGAAGAACCAGATCCTCATATCCTTAAAAACAGAAAAGAAACTGCCGAGTTTATTAATTATTATTGATTATAATATAATTAATTAATTATTATAAATAGAGTTTTTTTCCTCTTATATTACTGTTAAAGCGGAAATAACTACAAAGGGAAAAAAATTTTGCAAAGCGGGTGCGTCCTTAATTTATCTTAAAAGAAATTTAAATTCAGTGTGATTGAGTGATTAATTGTGGTCTACTTTTTTTTTGATTTTCTAAAGAAACAAAACTTGATTCATCGTATTCCTTCTTTATTTTCTCCTCCCTCTTGTCAGACACTTGCGTATATGTACAATATTGATATATAAAATATTATTATAAAAGCAATTGAATCTTGATTGTATCTCAAAGTGCCATTGTCTTAATCTTTTTTTTTGCTTGTTTTTTTTTGTCATGACTCGATTTGATTCCCCCCTCTCCTCCATAGTTAAAATTTAAAAAATAATTATGAATATATTTAGGTATTGTACGTTACAATATATTTACGACAACATTTTACTCACTCTTACTCGTTTTTTTGGTCATATGGTTTTTGATATTTTTTATTGTGTGGTGGTCGTGTCGTACGTGGAAAATATATAAATTAACTTGTAACTCTCCTTCTTCCTTCTTGTTGATATGAGTAGAGTTGTAAGAATTTTTTGGACTTGACAATTTTAAGAAAGAAAATGATGGGACATTTAATGGGCCCTTTTTGCCTTTTTTTAAAAAAATAATATGATTATAAATGATAGATAAAATGTATTATTATGTATTGCTAAAAACAATGCTGTCATCAAAACAATTATTTAACAGAACAGGGCTCTTTCTAGATTGTAGGACATTTTAGGTAATATATAAAATATGATTAATTAAATTAAAATTAGGTAAATGAAATAAATATGCTTTGGTCATTTTAATAGTCATGTTCATCACAAAAAATCACAATGCGTTGATTTTTTTGTTTTTGACCTGACAATTACTTCAGAGTCATTTACTGTACTTGACTAATTGCTATTAAAAAGTAGAGAGAGAGAGAGTTAGAAGTAGAGAAAGTCTATAAAAAAAATCATGAACCTTATTAAATCATAACAACTTCTTTTGTAAAAAAAAAGACAGAAGAAGAAGAAATTGAACCTTTTTGCCTTCCTCTACGTTGTTCAAATATTAAAAAAAGAAGTAAAAGTGTAGTGAGAAAGAATAAGAGAAATATTTTTTATTGTTTCTCTCTTCAACGTTGACGTTACCAAGTTCCACTCGTATGTTATTATTATATAGCAATTTCGCAAGTAATAAAGTTTTAGGGATTTAGTGGTCTTCAGTAATAAATATGTAATACATAAAAATATTAAAATTTGTGTATGGAAATATGAAGAGAGAGAGAGAGAAAGAAAAATTATTACATTGGTTATATAGGACATGACACTATGAGTAATATTTAATAGCAATGAGAAAGAATCGCAAAAGAAAAATATACAAGACAGTGGTAATATTTATGTAATAGTGAGAGAAGAGTATTCGAGTATATTTAATTATGTGTTAAATGTTTCTATTACTCTGAGGAACTTTTCCTTCTTTTTTTGATGACTACTGTAAAACTTACATAACTTTATGTAACTAACTACTTTGTTGTTGGAAAAAAAGTCAATCTTGTGTCTCACCAATTCAAAATGATTCATTTTTTGGCATGTTTATGTCCATCGATACGAATATAAGTGTAGTAAAGTTTAGTAAATGAAAAAAAAGGCATCCAAAAATGTTTATAATGTCACTTTTAAAAAAAATTGCAATCTGCGATTAAACAGCAAGTTAAATACAATATATTATATTTTATCAAGTGTACAAATTCAAGCACTTTTCCAGACTGCAACTTGCAGATTAGTTTATGTAAAAGGAATTGTGACTTTTTAGTTTTAATTAAAATTGTTCTATAGTATAATAAAGGACAGATTAATTAAAGTTTACATTTGAAGGGGGATAAAATTTTTTTTGAGAGTCTAAAATCTATGAATTTTTAACTTGAGATTTTAGAATAATTAATTATTGATTATTATGTGTCAATTTACATGGGGTCATCTTGTTAGTAAAATTACTCTTGTAATTATGGACTTCATATTTTTAACATGGAAAGGACAGGGTTGATGAACGTAATTCAATCGAGAAAATTCTGATTTAATTGTAATTAATTTCCTTGTTTTTCTTTTCTTCTGTAATTCAAATTGAGTTAATATTGTATATTTGATATTGGTTATTTTAACAAATGTTTTAATTTATTGTGAAATATTTTTTGTGCTATTTAAAATAACAGCCAAATGAGGGAAAAGCGTC
Source organism: Arrhopalites spinosus (assembly GCA_034700945.1). NCBI lineage: Eukaryota > Metazoa > Arthropoda > Collembola > Symphypleona > Arrhopalitidae > Arrhopalites > Arrhopalites spinosus. The sequence continues at coordinate 3,042 of JAQIVZ010002687.1, read as the reverse complement.
TTACAGATTTAATTTACACACACAGCCATAAAATGAGTTAAAGACGCCATAAGAATGAAAAAAAAATTAATTAAAAGTGTACTAAAAATATTTTGAAGGGTGACCACAGTCTTTTTCTTTTTTGTGTACCGGTATATTTACAAAACTGTATTGTCAATACATAATTTTACGTAATCTGTCAAATAATTCGTTTAAATTGGAATGAGACAATGAGAAATGTTAAAAAAATGTCCTCGTCTTGTTGTTTTTTCTTTAATATTTAAATAACTCTAATTGTCCCAACAAGTTTACTTATATATGGAGAAGAATAACCTACAGTCAATCTGATAGTTATGATGACGTAAATTTAGTTTACACAAAAATTCCAGTAAAAAGGAATTATGACATCACTTTTTAAAGTATCATCAATTTTTTAATTATTAATTAATTATATATAAGTATGAATTTATGAAACTCTTGTAGGGGAAAATTATTGTATAATATTTTCCCTACAATAAAAAAAATAATCATGATATAAAAATTATATAAAACAGTGGAGTAGTATCGATTGACCTTTTTTAAAAGAAAAATAATCAAAAGGAGGGGGAGGGGTCAGGTCAATCAAGTTGACGTACAATCCCGAAGCTACACAAGTTTAATGTTGCCAAAAACACCAAAACACGGACAAAAAAAAGAGGGAATGAAGGAAACGTTTTTTAGGTACTATAAAATAATAATTAAGTTACAGGAAACAAATGAATGTGAATGGATATTATTGCATTAAATATTTTAAGAGACTACAGATTAATAATAGAGGTTTTGCATAAAAAAAATAATTGAAAAATGTTAAAAATGTCCAAAGTTCTCTTTATGCGAGGAATGAAAAAAAAATACAACAACAAAATGACCCTTCTTCTTGTTCAGTTTGATATTCGAGTTCAAAAAAAGAGTAATCAATAAAATATTATATGAATTTAGATACTAAACTAATAGAATAAATATAATATATACATGCAGCTTTGAAAAGTCAGAAGAAAGTCAAAAAAGGAGAAATTATGATTAATGATGACAAACTAAGGTTTCGTTTTTTCCAGTAGGCATGTATATAAAAAAAATATTTTACAAAAATGGACAGCCGCAGCAACACAAAAAAAACAAATACGTGATCATACTCATTTTTAAAAAGAGAGAAAGTGAAAAAAATTTATAATATGAAGCGCGACACTTACAATTTTAACTACTATAAATATAATAATATTAGTAATAATGCACAATCATGATGATGTTTGTGATGGTTATAATTTTAATTTTTGTAACCTAGTATTTAAAAAAACATAATTATTCTGATTCTGTATAATTCTACGTCTATAAAATGAGAAGAAAAGTTTTAAGACGTGAGAGAGAGAGAGAATCCTTTTGTTTCTTGTCGACAACCTTTCTTCTTCTTGGATTCTATTGCTTTCCTCTACCAATATATTATTACCAATAATAACTATCCATTATAATAAATGTGAATAAATGAATAAACTTTGTGAAAAATTAACAAGTTTAATCCTCATTTTATTTTACAATACTTTTTTTAGTTTTATACTCTCGGCATTGATATGGACCATGAAGAATAGGAATGATTTAGTTTGGTCAATTAAATATACCTAAATGAATAACATTAATTCTGTATATCACTTTTTATTCTTGAGTCAAGCTCAAGATAAAATGGAAATTATAAATGCATTATGCATACCAATTGGTAACATTTTTTTAACAATTAAATTAATGGCATTTATGTACAATTAATAAATTATTGTGCGGATTGAAGAATAATACAATTTGTTGAGTACACATAAAGAAACAAATTCTGGGGATCTTATAACAATTGTTGGAGTATTAGTATAAATGACTCTTGTTTATAAATATTTGTTTTGCGTTGTATTTCACACTCCCACTTAATTACAATCAATTGACTTTGACGACATGGCTAAAAAAATAATCATCTTGTATTCACTTTTTTTATTATAATTCGTCATGTCCACCTTGTGCTGTTGCAGTTGGTTCACAGGCAGCTGGAGTTGCAAATTCCATCATGTATTCACAGCGAGAGGGCTCAGATACGGACAGAATACGATTTTCTGTGCCACATTGGATTTGTACCTTGGGAAAAAAATTTAAGTAGTCATAATTAGTGAACATACTTAATTATGGTTGATGCTGTATCACAATAATAATTTAATTTACTCTAATCGATCTATTTGGTCCGTTCCAACACGATTGGCCATGGTCATACAGTTGGCTCAAATACTTATTGTGCTCAGGACCCTGAGAATAAATTATAGACATTAGAAATTGTCCCAATTGTAGATTATAAACTTTCTTATATGCTCAACTTACAGCCCATGAACCCCATCTTCCCAAATTAACGTCACCACCACCGGCACCCTTTTGTGTAACCTGTAAGACAAGAAATAAAAAAAGTACATGAGAATAATGATCAAAGCTTGAAATCTTTAGCAAGTCACATGAGTTAATGCAGTTTTTTTTACCTGGCCAAATGGACACCATGTGTATGTGTACTCTCTATCAGAGTAATCAAAACATTGACCCTGTAGAGGAGCGAATCTGTCATCCTCTCCAACATCCGCATTCAAGGAGTCATTGATCTCTTGTAATTTTTTTGAGACGTCCCGTGCATGTCTCTCTGCCTCTCGATATTCTTCTCTTGCTTTATCAGCCGCTACAATGATCAATAAAATTTAGTTAAAGAGATACACAATTAAATAATAAATTTCTTACTTTCAATGAGCAGTCTTGTCGCTTCGTCGTACAAATCACTCTTCTCTGTAGTAGCACCATCAGATTTCTCAACATCTTGATCCTCTTTATGCATATCCCCAATATCTGGTTCCTTATTATCCTCCAGCTCGTCATCTTCATAGTCTGTATTACTATCAACTTCTGAGCCATCCGGAAGAAAAGCTTTAGATGATGATGGTGACTCGTCATTCTTGACCTCTTCAGTTGGTGGAGAGGCTGTTTGGTCAACATTTTCTTCTTGGGGCTCTGGTTCTG
>JAQIVZ010002686.1:0-18846 GCA_034700945.1 Arrhopalites spinosus | reverse complement strand
GGCTACTTTTTGGAGAGGAACAAAGTGGCTGTCATGGATTTTTGATTCCTTCTATACATGTCGTGGATGTCCATTGTTAGTAGCACTAACCTTCAGCAAGCTTTGCCATAAGTTGAAGACGGCCTGTGACACCCAAATTAACACCAGCCCGATCCATTTCATCAGTATCTAAAAATGTTTGTGGATTGTGAAAATAACTGAAAGAGAGACACAAAAAAGAACGTGTTAATTATGCAGAATACTCGCATTGTGAATATCTCACTTCTTCGATTAAGACGAAACTATGGATATGATAGGTACATTTCAACACAAAATAAAAATAGACATTTACCTGTTTTCAGACTTTTCTGTCACATAACCAACTTTCATAGGTCTGCCAGCGATTTCAAACCCATTCAATTGCTCCATAGCTCTCTTGGCATCTTCTCCTTCATGAAACTGTAAACAAAAGAAATAGTTTTAAATCCTCAAAAATACGCCTCCTCTAAAATATTATTAGATGAGAATACAAAAAATTGGTATTATTTTTACCGTTATAAATCCGAATCCCTTGGATCGACCGGTCTCATGATCTTTCATTAGGAGAATTTCATCAATTTGACCAAAAGGCTCAAAAATTCCTCGTAACATGTCCTCTGTAATATTAAAATGAAGGGAGCCCACATACAACTTCATAGGTCCAGGAGTTGATGTGGCCATGGCGGCTGCCATTGCCCCGGCTTTAGCCATTTGACCAGCTCTATTTTTCTCGGCTTGTGAAGGTTGAACAATGATTGGAATTCCCATAAGTCTTTGACCATTAAGACCCAATGCCTACATAGAAAAAATCATCATTTTTACTAAAAGCACGGAGCACGTATAAGTAATACATACTTTTTTGAAACTCATGAATGTAAAATATCTTTTTAATGAATAGTAGTCAACTTACCAAAGCAACAGACTCTATATCTTTAAATTCAACATATGCAATTCCTTTAAATCGTCGAGTTTTGTTACAGGTAATCATACGAACATCTCGAACTTTGCCAACAGCAGAGAAAAAATCTTCCAAATCTCTAGCTCTAACTCGCTGACTCAATTGCATACAAAAGACTGTCCTTGCATCCCTCTCTTCAGGTGATAATGGTGTATCATCTCCAAGTTTTAATGGTGACATTGATCGTCGTTTTTTTGGCCCTAGTTTCAATCTTGGTGGAGTTCGAGATCTAGACCTTTCCCGTACTCGTTCACGATTTTCACGAGATCGTGAACGACTTCGCCTAATTTTAACAATTTCTCTGGAACGACTTCGACTTGACCGTCTTCTCCTCTCCCGTACTCGATCACGTTCTCTGTCACGGTCAGGTTCACCCCTCTCTCTCTCTTTTTCCCGATGACCTCTTTCTCTGCTACTTTTCCTTCTTTCCTTTTTCTCCCGACTTCGAGATCGACTGCCCCTTTTCCTTTCTTTACTTCGACTTTTACTTCTTTTTGATTTTCTTTCACGCTCTCGACTTCGACTCCGTCTGGACCTTCTCTCCCTACTTCGACTCCTTTTTCTTTCCCTATGTTCTCGTTCATCGTCCCGGTCTGAATCTCTGTTTTCATAGAAAGAGATCATAAAAAAGGCACCATTAAATTAAAATCCGTTAAGAGTCAAAATATTTTGTATAATAGAATTACAATTGTTAAATTCAATTTGATTTTTTTAAATGAAAATTAAATGTGTAATATACATACTACTTCTATATTATAAAATTTTACACCAATAAAAAAATATAAACTCACTTTGGTGATGCTTTTCCATTTGCATAGTGGTCATTATCATGATCTCTACCTGAAGATCCCTCAGCCTGGAATAAAATTGAACAATAATTTTGTACTTGTTGTTGTATTTTTTTGTCGTGTAGATATTCATATAGCACACAAACATTATGGTACATTACAGCCCGCCGAGGTAAGAGAAGGGAAAAAAGAAAAAGTCAAGGTTGACGAAAAAGAATAATAATGAAACATGCATTTAGTTTTTACTGAATATTTAAAGAATTTTTAAGCATGAAAATATGTAGTTGATTAATTTAATGACCGTGTACCATCGGAATATCACAATAAATTGCATAAAACAATCTTACCGATTTATTGAGATATGCGGCCTCTAACATGGCATCCACATCAAATTCATCCGCCATGTTTGTGTTCAGGATAGATTCGTCACGTAATAATTCCAATTGACGCCGGAAATCAATCTAGCTTTTTTAAAATATTGTAAATTAAAATAATTTCCAAAATTTCTTTTTTATTGATGAAATCAATCACCGTTGAACGATGCCCGCGAACACTTTCTATGCTTCATCTGGCTGCTCAATGATTTTCTCTCTTTTAATCATCATTTAACTATTTAAATAAAGGATGCTGATTAAGTTCAGTCAAAAAAATCAATACATAATTGGACATTATTTCCTTTATTTATTTCTCACCAATAAAAATAATTATCGAACATGATTCGTGTCAGAATTTATTTACTACAAAAAAAGTCGCTCTGTAAAAATAAAACTGTCCAATTTTAATGAGGTACAAAAGTTCGTCATCAGTCATTTAATTATGCTAACTTGAAGAATGTACGTTTTACGTAATTATAAATACTGTGTAATTCAGCATGATAAAAAATACACAAGTTATATACTGGCATACAAGAAAAAGAAAGATGCTATTTTCAATGTAAGTCACAAATGTAGCAATCATTTGGTTTTGAAATTGATAAACTAAATGTTAATTAAGAATTAAAAGTTTGCTACCATACAGTTACATGGCATGTAAATACATGCATAATTTAAATTAATCTGTCACAATTTAAAACCTTGCCCTTCTAAACTTTACGACGCTTTGATTTTGACGGACTAGACGTAGACTTACTGGAACTCAACTTGGCATTTTTACTACTACCCGGTTTACTCTCTGCAGCCTTGCCTCGTGGTTTTTTCCTCTTGATCATCACATCTTGCTCAATCTCATCCTTCTCGTCAGCGGACTCGGGACTCAATTCACCTTCATCTTCCTCATCTTTTACACCATAATCGTCAAGATCATCTCCTTTTGCTCCTCTACCCCTCTTAGTCACAGTTTTGATCACAGTGTATGGGACGAACGTCTTTGCATTGAGTTGACGTGTAAAAGTTGCTTTTGATTTTGCATCCATATTCAGAAGTAGATCCCGCATATTTGGCCACAGGGCAATCTCATTAATAATATCCAAATCATCCCGAATTAATGAGTAATTCTGTATGTGATAAAAAAACAAACAAAAAAACATTACAATTAAATTCATCAATCTTATTTAAACAATTACTTTATTGTATACAACTATTGTACACTGTAAGAATTACCGTCATGTAGTCTATAGCACCATCAACATCACCCATTGATAAAGGCTTCACAATAGCTCGTCTAAGGTAAGGCAAGTATTCCATATTCAGTGCCTCCAAACTTCCAGAGATACTCAAATGCATGTGAGTATGGAGTTGTCTCAGCAGTCGACTTTGTTTCCCTTGATTAGAATTTTTACCAAACCAAGCAGGGAATTCGGCATTAGGAACACAATTGGCCTCCATGTACTCACCAGGAAGGACACTTTGAAAGATTGCTTGAATTGGTAATAGTGACCAATTGTTGGTAGTTCTTCGTATAATATTTTCTACTCTATCCCCCAATGCTAGGGACTCGGCTGTGGCTTTGATTAGATCCATAACTTTACAGTCATCATGTTGTGCGGCTATCGGAGTACATTTTAAATAATTCTCTTGGACAAATAGAGGACCCAAACTGTAGTCGTAAAAGAAAAGATTGGATTTATCATGTATGGACATTCCTTCATGTTCCTTTGCTGAAAATACTTTTTGAGCCACTTCCCATGGACCGAATTGTAAGTCTTTTTTTGGATTATATGCTTTAGCATCAGATGAGTCAACATCTTTGAACATTTGCATTTGATGAAGAATTTGACGAATATCATGATCAGTACTTTCAATGAGTTGAAGTTGCATGGGTTTTGGGATTGTAAAACCTTCTTGAGAACAAATGGATTGTATAAAAGATCTCAAGTCGGGAACACTTGGATGCTTAAATCTAAGATCAAAGCAATAATTTGCAAGTGAACGAATCTTTTGTGAATTTCGATCATTGCAAATGCAAATGATGGGAATACGACTTGTTTTGAGTAACATGATGAGTTCTTGAATTCCACCACGATCTTGATTCCCTGACATCCCATCCACTTCATCCATAATCAAAACATGTCTTTTCTTGATATTACTCGTATTCTTTTTAGTTTGGTTACTACTTGTAGATGAATAATTTAATGTCAAATTGTCTAGTGCATCACTCAAGTATTCTTTCAGAGCACCTTTATTCCTTTTATCTGATGCATTCATCTCAGTACAGGTATAGCCTAATTCTTTACAACACAATTGAGCTGTCGTTGTTTTTCCTATCCCTGGAGGACCGGAGAGAAGAGCCACTTTAAAAGTCTTTCCGTCAGGATCTTTTAGCATAGATTGTCCTGCCTTGGCCTTGTCAGTCGAAGAACCATGATACTTGTACCAATTTTGAAGCCATCTGAATAGTTTCTTGACATTAGAATTCTCTCCACTGGGACCAACAACAGACTTTAATGACGTTGGTTTATACTTGTCCACCCATAATAAACTCGAGGTTGGCGATAAAGGACGGATAGTCTTTACTGGCCCTTGTTTTGAGGTACTTTTATTAGTGTTAGTCTTGGAAGAAGATGGTCTGGATTTTGAAGATGATTTGGACTTTGAAGAGGATGATTTAGATTTTAATGAAGTAGATAATTTAGTCTTTGATGTTGACGATGATGACACTTTTGGTTTAGCCATTGCTGAGGAGCACAAGGTAACTAGGTAGACGAGGAACAACACGGAGAGTACAATCTAGTCTTAAATAAATAAAAAGATAAGGTTTTTAATGTTGACGAAACTCGTCAAGTGTCAAAAAAAATCGATCTAATTTCGTCGGTTTGAATTCTTCGTTTCCCCCCAAATTATAAGCGCAATTTTTGAGTGTCCTCGTGTTTTTTTTTGAGAAAAAAACAAAAAATAGGAGAGATTGCAGAGGAATCAAAATATTTTATTGTATATTTATTTAATTGGAAACGTAGTACTTGAAGAAAGGTAAGACATATCATTATATGCTAATTATTTATTCTGCATCTATATGTTCATATAATCAATCTTTTGTGTACTTACAGTCATCATGGATGACCAAGAGGTCCCAATGAATGTAGTTGAGGAACCGATGGACGATGCAGACGACAATGATAGTGATTATGATGATCTTGAAGAGGATGAGGGAATAGATGCTGATGATGGTGACAATCCAGCGGCCGGTTCAAGTGACAAGAAGAAAGAGAAGAAGGGGAAAACATACTTGCCCGGCATGCAAATGAAGGATGGAGAAACATTAGTTTGTGATGAATCAGCCTACATTACATTGCACACATTTACTACTGCAGCCCCTTGTCTCAGTTTTGACATTATCCCGGATAATGTTGGAGTTGATAGAACTAAATTCCCTTTGACCTGTTATGCTGTCGCCGGGACACAAGCTCAACGGTCTCATGCCAATAATGTTGTCGTCATGAAGCTATCAAATGTGTACAAGACACAACCAAAGTCTAGTGATGATGAACTAAGTAGTGATGAGTCTGAATGTGAGGACACTGAGGAGGAACTAACAAAGAAACCCGAACTGACTGCTGCATTGGTTCCACATCACGGTTGTGTAAACCGCATTCGAGTGAGTACCTACTTACAAATTAATAGCATTAAATGCAATATAAACCAGTAGAACCAAACGCTTTTATAATGTATATTTAATTATCAATGTGATTAAAGTTTAGATTTTTTGACGAGAAACCCTTAGCAGCTACATGGTCTGAACTTGGCAAAGTATGCATTTGGGATTTGACCACTCCACTCAGAGTTCTTGACAACGTCCAGGTACTTATAGTTCATTCACATTTATTTTTTCAAAAATGACATTTTCTAATTCCTTTTATTTTGCATCCCAGCAATTGCAAGAGTACATACAACAAAAGGACAAACCCAAACCAATATTTACATTTAAAGGACATCGGGGAGAAGGATTTGCAATGGACTGGTCAACCACAATGCCTGGTAAATTATTTTACATCTAATTTGTCAACAAAGTACCCTTCAATTAAAAAGGTCGAATCACAAATAATTTACTTTGAATTCATCAGGTGTTCTCGCAACCGGAGATTGTACAAAATTCATCCATGTATGGAATCCTCAACAATCAACCTGGGCAGTTGATCAACGACCCTTTACTGGACACACAGACTCTGTAGAAGATATTCAATGGTCACCAACTGAGGCTCATGTCTTTGCTTCCTGTTCCGTAGATAAAAGGTAAATTCATTGCATAATAATCTACTCTTTTCAACATGACATACAATAGAAGTAATACTAATAAATTAATAATAAATGTCTTTCTATCTGTACTTTTAGTATTCGTATTTGGGATTCAAGAGCTAAAGCTAATAAGGCTAATATGTTAACAAAAGAAAATGCTCATGAGAAGGATGTCAATGTCATTAGTTGGAATAAAAAAGATCCTTTCTTAGCATCAGGAGGGGATGATTGTGCACTCAAAATTTGGGATTTACGAAATTTTACTTCCGGAGAGAGTGTCGCTGAATTCAAACATCATCACAAAGCACCTGTTTGCTCTGTTGAATGGAGTCCTCATGAGTCAACTGTCCTCATTAGTGCTGGAGAGGATGATCAAATAGCCATGTGGGACTTGGCTATGGAGAGAGATCCAGAAGAATCAGCTGCAGAAGATGTGGTATGTTTTCATTTAAACATTCTTGAAATTTTACTTATTAGAAAATGTAAGCAAATACGAAACATTTTTGCAACTTACTAATTTTATGTTGTCTCTCATTATTTCGTAGAACCTACCTGCCCAATTAATGTTCATACATCAAGGACAGCAGGACATTAAAGAAGTTCATTGGCATCCTCAAATACCTGGTGTTGTAATAAGTACGTCTGCAAATGGTTTTAATATTTTCAAACCAGCTAATGCATAGACAATTTTTGCTCTTTTAAACAACTTGTTCCAACTTTTTTCTGACATAAGAATAAATTTCATATTTTATTTCCATGTAAGGATTATACTTGAGTTCATCTCATTGTATTTTTATTTCATAGTCAAAATCATAAAAATATGATACTTGAAATACATACAAAAATATTCTTTTTAGAGTGAATAGGAACTTCATAATGATATAAAAGTATCAAAATATTTTTTGTTTAAAAAAAGTAATTCATGGGGCATGATTCATTTTTTGTAAATTTGAGAATCCGGCAACATGTTGAGATTAAATAGATGACGAATTGTTGGTCTTCCATGAGGGCAATTCTATAAAATTAAAGAAACCCATATTCAGGAAGAATTCTTGTACACTAGTAGGAAAAAATTATACGTTAGGTACTACTAATTATTTAAAAATCAAGTACCCATGGTTGTTCCATTAATCCCATATGGTCAACTATGGAACGCATGCCCTTCAAGTTTAAAACATCTCCAATTTTTACAGCTTGTTTACATGCCCTGGACGCAAGCATTTCTCGAACTTTTGATGGGCGATAGAAGGCATTCTCAGGAGCATCCTATCGAGTTCAATAAATTAGAATATAATTGTACTTGAAACATTTAAAAGAAGAAAAATTTCTTACAAAATATCTTAATAATAATGAAATTTACCCCCAGAAGGAAAAGTAATTCGTCTATGTCATCTTTTCCAAATTCATAGGATCTATAGTAAGGAATCTTCACCATTTGAACTTTTTGAGTACAATCTTCTTCTGTCAATTAGAAACATCAAAATTTTTGAACAATTATATCACACCCAATTTTGAACTTTAGAAATTATAACGGACATAAATGTATTCTCACCATCCTCATTAATAAGAAAATCAAATCCATTTTTTCTAAAAACATCCATTCTGTCTATAAGCGTAAGAATACTTGCTGCTGGCAGCTCCATGTTTATTGGCCTAAACATGAAACAAATTTTCTCAAAACTGTTTCTTTATATGTATATAAAAAATAGATAGATCCGTACCGTATGAGACGTTGACTTTGCAAAGTAAGATTTTTTTCCAATTCTTCATAATTGTACTTCTCATCAGTGGCATGTTGATCAATGATGAAAATATCGGGACCATATTTGACAATGATAAAACCATTATTGAATTGACCAATTATCTTCATCTATAAAACAAAAGACACAATAGACAAAAATTGACAACAAAACAAAAAACAATTCTTCATTAAACAAAGATCAAAACCCACCTGTTCAAACATATCTTTAGTCAGTTGCTGCCGTAGTTCAGTCTCAGCCTGTTTATTGTCATCAGCTGAGATCTTTGCTCTAAATCTGCGTCCCATTTCCTCCCGAGACTCTACATGATTCAATCTATCCGTATTCTTTTTTTTTCCCTCACTCCAATTTACACTTATACTAACCACTTTTGCATTTCCATACACTTGAAAAGAACATGGTGTATCATTTTTTGATTTTGGTTTGATAGTCACATTTCTTACATCACCATTTTCTTCAAGTTCATCATCATACACTACATTGCCATTTCCAAGACTTTTTTTCTTATTCAACAAAGAAGTAGACCGAATAGACTGATGAGAAGAACATGGTCTAGTTCCAGCATCCTTCTTTTGTGGAACAATCACATTAGTTCTTGTGTTCGAGTCGATACTTGTACTGTAACCTCTTTGTGGGTGAACAAATTCAGTTTCTTCTTCATTTTCTTGCCCGAGAGTTTCGTCATTTTCATCTTCATCGTAACAGTCGTCTGATTTCCTTTTCTTAGGCGGACTAGTCTTTAAATAGTTAGTCATTAAACTCCTAAACTTCAATTTTTTTGGTGACTTGAAGCTAGGATCAGATTTCTTTGGATGTGAAGATTGTGACGTTTCAGCTGGAGTAGTTTTACCAAATGAAGATTTGCCTCTGTATTCAAACCTTTTTAAAAATTCTCGAAGTCCATTGGGATTATCTTTTTTATTAAAGGAACTGGAAGCATTATTTTCAGTCTTTCGAGCCGACAAATCAGTTGAATTCTTTCCAAATTTTATGCCAGTGGTAGATCTCCTCATTTGATTTTCCTTTGGTTTTGGTTCATGTTCTATAATAGTTACTTCAGACTCTTCATCTTCCTGAGATTGACTCCTAAATCTATCTGACTGTGAAGAATTAAGTGAAAACAAGTTCTCTGAGCTATCATATATTTCTGACTGTGAATAATTGGAAGGTGAGTCATCCTCTTGGTCACTGGAAGATCTTTGTGAGGACTGTGAAAATGTACGAATATCTTGACCAATTATTTGAGTGTTGAAGGATGCTGTAGCATTTGAAAGCAATGAAGTTAAAGTCGTCTATAAATAATTTTAAAAAGAATACATTACAAAAACAGTTTTATAATTTATACAAGTATACATCATTTTCAATGTCATTACAAACCTTGATAGAGGCATATAAAATTTTCTCATTTCTCAAGTAAATTTGTCTCTTGTCCGGTGTAATGTTCACGTCAACATTCTGTTGCTCCGTTTGAATGTGTAGAAAGACAAAAGGATATCGAGAATTTTTACTGTAGCCATGATAAACACTATTTACGATTCGGCTAATCTGAATTTGAGCAAAATAAAAAAAATATTATTTCAATATAAAATGTACTTATTTATATCTGTCAACTAGTGTGGATAAAATAATTTTATTTATGTAATAATAAAATGCATAACAAAAAAATATATTTACCTTGCCCGATTCACAAGGTCTTGAATTAATAAAGAGAAACTGACGATCACTTGAACTTCGACCCTTGAATGGAAGAGAAATGAAGCCCGAAAATTTAAAAGGATTCTCTTTTTCAATTGCTTCTGTTGTTAGTCCAAATTCTGTTAATATAGTTTCATCATTGCAAATACTAGCTTCCTCAATTTCCATTAAGGTTTCCATCTGCAATACAGACATGTACATGTAATATGCTAGATTCAATTTATCCCTGACAGACCAAATAATTATACAACTCATAAACTCAATATCAGTTACAATTTACAATGTTGAGGTAATTAATTTTATTAAATTAATTTTACCGATTTGCTTCCAAATAGAGAGACAATCTTTTCACGTGTTGTATTTGAAGCAGGAATGGACAATATTTTAGATACGGTACCACTTTCCATTTGATTTGTACAGGATATTCTACAATAATACATAGCGCATCAGTAAAAATGGTAAAATACACTAAATTTCAACCCGATCTCTTCATACACAAGTCAATCAAAAGACTCACCTTACTCCAGTTGAAATAAGACAGTAGCCGTAGAGAATATGCACCATTTTGTTAAATTCCTTTTTCAAATTTTTAATAAATTCATTGTGTCGTACGGGAAGAGTAGAAAATAAATTCTTCAAGACGACTGTCGTTCCAAATTCTCTGGCACATTGGTTCTTTTGCTTAATCCTTCCCTTGTGGTCAAATTCAATTCTAAAGCCTTGAGATTGACCTACGACATTACGACTTTCATTCTCATCATCGACGACATTTTGACTCATCTTTTTTGGTTTTGCTTTGGTAATAACCGTCAAGTCTGAGAGAGCACACAGTGAACTTAATGCCTCACCCCGAAAACCAAACGTTTCCACAAAGGTCAAATCCTCGAATTGTTGTATTTTGGAAGTATGATGTTTCAAACCTTGAAATATTTAAGGAAATAAAATGACTCAAATTAACATTTTTTTTCAAAAAAGTAACCTTTACATGAATCATACAATCCGTTTACATGGAATTTAATGAATTTTAAAATTATGAAACTGTCAAAGTCATGTATGTATAAAACAAAAAAGATTTTACCTAGGCCTTCAAAATCATTTTCAGGAACACCGGAACCATTGTCAGTGACCTCGACACTTTTACTCCCAAACTCAACTAAACGTATGTCGATGCTAGTAGCCCCAGCGTCAATACTATTTTCAACCAATTCTTTCACGGCTGTCGCAAGTGTCACCACGACCTTTTCAAAAAAACAAAAAAAAACCTTCAAAACGTACTCTCATGATTTTCATTAGTCCCTCTTGTACAGTTACATCAATTAATAAACAAACGCGTTTTAGCCTACAGAAATTATAGGAGGGTCAGTACATCACCTTGTGTGAAATAAATTATGATTTATGATAAATATAATGTGAGTCACTTTAACAAAACATTTCTAGAATTAAACAAAGCATAATTATTACGTTCATTGAAATCATACAATATATTAAAATGACAAGTACTAAACATAGAGACGTACTTTATAAGAAGTCCTAAAAATACCTCTAGACACGTGTACATAATGAAGAACTATAAAAAATTTATATTAATTTATAAAAACTCAAAGTGTAAAATCCCATTGACAGACAAAATTGTTTGAACACAATTATTTGACCATTCGTTCCCATGTTTAACTACAGAGACTACAGACATAGAGGAAGCCCCAACGGTTCAATAACCAGAGAAAATGAAAGTAAGCAAAGTAAACCCACATAAAATAATCATGAAAAACAGTCACTGAAAGCGCGTGCAGATCCCTTAAACAATACAAAAATAACATAACAAAGATCGACAGTCATCATAATATTGTACTTAACTGTAAATTATAGTCATCAAAATTTATTTTGCACCATGATATTCATCAATGACATACGAAGTGAGTCAATAAATGCATTTTTCTAGCACTTGTTCTACTAAAACGAAGTCTATCGAAACCAGTCGATTATGCAAGAGGTCTATTGAACAGACAATAGTCGAATAGTCATGAATGCAACAAATCCTCCTAACAGTTGTAAAGACACGTATCGTATTAAAGATATGCAGCTTCAATTCTAATTATGATCCGTGAGAATAGTTTGTACAGATGAAATAACACCAACCAAAAAATAAAAGAAATAGTGCCCATTAAATTAATGTTTATAATCTATGCAACAAATAAAAATGTAGCACCACAGCTCATAAAAACGATATAAATGTTTATAAGAAAAAACAATAATAACAACATTATTATCACAGCAATCCACAAGTCTAGTTTACCTGGCCAGAGCAAATACGATGAACAACATTCTTGTCAATTGCTTTAATATGATTTAGAGCATCAAATTTTTCTCCACGTGATGAACTTCCGGTCGTATCATTGCTCTGTTCGTTGTTTTGACCCCCATCATCCATAGCATTTTCATCCCACATCTGAACATCGTCCTTGTGAACGTCAATTCTATCAAAAAATAAAACAAAGAGAATAAAAATAGACCACATAATTAATTTTTTTCGTCATGCAAAATAGCCATCATAATAAATACCGTTATTTTTTCACTTTCACTCATATCAGGTCAAGAAACTCAGTTGATATTTGACAAGTGTCATGATATTATATAATGCGTGTACCCAAGAAAGAATATTTGATGTACTTGTCCAGGTTATTGATTACACAAAGACAACAAGAATCCCAAACTCGGGAATCCCGGAGTGCCCTCCAAAGTACACAGTATATTATGGACGTATAGTCCTTCGGAAAAACCCAGAGCCCACTAACATTAACGCATAATCACCATACTCGTTGTACACGCATTCCTCCTGTTCACCACATTGATTAGAATACAATCCCTTCTTTCCCTTTAACGACCTTGGGAATGTACGCATTTTCCAATGTACACTGACAATTGGGAAATAGAAAGGCCTGTTAATCAACTTGCGACCCTTACGCCCTACGTCTACGTCTTCAGCATAAAGTACCCTTTCCTTTTAAACTACAAGATAGAACACAACAATTAAATAAACGGCACCTCATGTCCGCCTGCTCATAAGGACCCTTCAAATAAATTATGTATAGCTCAACCTTGAAGAATCCCCACTGACACAAAGAACCAGGTGTATCTTAAATACATTACAACAGATCCAGGATCATAACAAACAATGCCAAAATAGTACATTAAAATGGTATTACACTATCCCCCCCCCCCCATAAGTATTATTGCCATTCACAAAAGTCATAAAATTGAAGACTTCCTTCTCATGCGGAGGTAAAAAAAGAGATGGGAATGGTTGGCCATTCCCCCTTATCCATTTTATGTGAGGATGACTCAAGAGATGAGTTACTCTTTTTTAACCAACAAGCTCATCAACTAATAGTAATAGCAGTTAGTATATATTCACTGAAAGCGTATACCCTACCGTTCCTTCCTATATTATTCAAGTCCAAAGATTTTCTCATAAAGTACACAATGAAAGAGTAAAATATCTTTTTGCTAAATAGGTCAACAACCATCACTCTCAAGAGAGATCCGGTCTCCGTCATTTCTTCCACAGAGTTAATGGACTTAAAAATAAATGAAGATAAATATTCTACCATTGTGTAATACGATCCCATAGAAGCCCCATATTTCCAATACATGAAATATGTAACAGACTAATTAGTCAGATGGCAACTCTCAATAATAACAAACCCGTCCCCTATGACTTAACTGTAGTAAAATTGAATGTACATAAAATTAGAAAATTGTAGATAATTCTTGAAGATGCAACGACACAAAGAATTAGAATAATCATCATACAAATGCGCACAACTTATTAGACATAGGCATATGTACCTTTAGAAATTACTTTCCCTTTTTGTGGGTTGATCCTCTTTTTGTCTATCAACACACCATTTATTCGTGTACAAAGTATCATCCCGTACTCTTTGATCTGATCTAGACTGCGAGTAAAATAAATTTTATTGTTGTTAAGTCATCATTTTATACTGATCAAGATGTATTTAAATGTCTCTATTAGAAGATTATCATTTATGACTCTACAGGCTCTCTCACCTATTTTCACTTCATGTACCATAATTTATATTTCTGTTGACATGTACACTATAAATTCTATCAAAGTGTATAATAAATGTACCAATTACCTATTTCTTGTTACAAACGTGTAAACAACAAGAATAATATATACAAATATTATTATTTAATTGAAAAACTAGTAGGTACATTATTTATGGACAGGCTATGTAAGTACATGTACACAAATTAATTCACCAATCCGTTATAACTTTATAAGATGTCCATTAAAATATTAAATGAGTTTTATTTAAACATATAAACCAAATATCAAAACTAGCAAACAAGGAAATCATGTCCCATATTCATCAAAAATTTTCATCCAACCGGCACAACTATAAGGAACAAACTTTGCATTATATTTTAGTTTTAATTTTACTTTTGTCGGCTACAATTTCTTTCCGGGCAACCAAGAATACCAAGAATAAATGACAAATTTCACTAAAAGAGTACTGAAAATTTCATCAATTCACACTGTGAATTTCACAGTCAATGATACAGGAAACGATGATATATTATTCTCAAAAATTTACCCAAAAATTACACGAAATAACAAATGGTCAATTTTAAGTTCATTCAAACTAAATAATATGAATTATGAAAATAATGCCCATGGAAAATATTTGTCCTCACCTGAGCTCAATGGCAATTAAAAAACGTTGACATGAGTTTGGTTTTGACCTACATATCGATAATCGAGTGTCATGAGATTCCTCCACAGAACACAGTCACGATCGTTGACTACTCATTTCCTCTATTTTACTTTGTCTCTACGTTACTTTGTTTTGAGTCTACTACAAGGATATACCAAAGCTTTTAAACAGTCAAAAAATATTGTCAACCATTTCCAAAAAAAATAATATTCTACTTCGCATATTTTCAACGTCAGGGGAAAACAAAATTAAAATGACATTCATATCATCAATGCTACTCCTTGTATAATTTAACCTCACCTGTGATGACATTTAAAGAGATCCCGTCAACGCGGAAACTAACCTTTTCATTTACAAGTCCTCCAAAAAAAACAAAATATTTCAGTGACCTACGCACGTTATGAAATTTTAAAAATTCAATTATCAATAGTTTTTAATTATTTTTTCACAGTAATTATAATCAAAATAGACAGTTTTAGTCACTCCATATACTGATCAACCTTCAAAAAATATGATGTAATTTTTCAAAAATAAAAATCACAGAGTCCTTCAGGGAAAGGACAAAACCAAAGTCCCTCAACTTTTGTCAAGTTGAGTCATTCCTTGACTTGAACGCCGGACAAATAAAAAATAAAATTAAAAAAAAGAGACAAAATAAGCTTCCGCTTTCAACAACGCCAGTACACAATCAGGTCATAAGGAATTGGTATTATCATAGCCAACGATCAACGTGCACAAGTAGGAGAGCACGTGTTATGGGAAGTCCAAATTATCCTTCTTTGTGTTCAATTTATTCACACTGTCAAACAAGAGTTTATCTCAAGACTTGTACAGTAACAAATGGTCAATCTGTAGAATGTTATAAGACTCAACACGCAATGAAAAAAAGTCGGGGTTTCCCCAATTGCATTCCAAACTTTCAACAGCATCTCCTTCACCTGTGCATCTTGTACACACGCTGCACGTATGCATTTGTACTGTAGGTATTATATTGTACAAATGAATTCCAAGTAAATATGCAATTCGATCCTTGCACCATCATTATATAATCCCCAGACTCTAAGAAATGCCCCATGCAGACATTATTACATAACAAAAACACATGGAAAAAACGTAAACAAACGAGTTATGTAGCGTTCACTGACTCTTGAGTTGACTTGCTAATTAAAATACATAAACATAAACATGTACTCAATCAAGATATAGTCAGCCATACATCTTCACAAGCTCTTGTGCGTAAAAATGCATTCAATCGTTATAATCAAAGCCATTAAAGCCAGAGATGATTAAAAAAGCATTTTTATACCAATCTTTATACCATATTCAAAATCATATTTTAAATCAGCTAAACTTTTGATTATTCAATTTATTCTAAATCATTCTTATGTACATTGTACAAAAATAATTGTGCCTAAACAACTTATTGTTATAAAAGAATTCGAAAATTGATGGAAACTCAAACCAAAGAAATAAGAAATGACTCATAAGATGGTACATTTTAAACCTCACTTTTAAGATAGATCCGGGAGAAAGTGCCCGTTGTGCTGTCAACCGTCAATTAGTATTACACAATTTGTTCTGTTACGTACGTCAATGTTATCCATACATCTTGACGCACATGTTGATTCGAGTCTCTGATTTTTGTATTATAAATGTAGCTACTTCTTTAATTATGATAACTGCTGTAATTAATTATTATCTAAAAATAGACAATATGTACAGCACAATATATATATTGTTTAAACAAACAATAATTTTTTGATCAAATTACAAGTTTCCTACAATGGTCTTTTTTAGTCTTGCAATTTAATCTGTAGCTGTGAAATGATTCTACAGATTTTAGTCTTGAGAAATTGAGATTCACTCAAACAATTTTTAATCCGGGATTAATGACATGACACTAAGCGACTAAGCAAATCACTCACAAGTTTTTTCATTTGAGATTTTACAAAATTGTCTACAATTAGAAATATAGAAAATCACATCAAAAAATGGGAAAAATTTCTGGCAAACGTAATTGCAATTATAAATCCTTTCAAGGCACATATTAAATCGAGTTGGTCAGACTAGATCCATGGGATGAAGTACATAATATAATTTTATAAAAGTAATATTGCCAAAAAAAACAAAAGCGAAATGATGTGCCTACATATATGTACAAATGAAGGGGAATGTCCGTACGTGCATTACAACTGTACGAGAATACAATCCTCAAAAATCATCATACATGTTAAATAGACAATCAAAAAAACCCAAGGTAGGCTGTCATGACTTGGGTACTGGGTATTATTATTGTAACAGTGGCTATGTGTTAGTGGGCCCAAAAGTCTTACAAGTTTATATAAAAAGCCTCAGCACACACATTACCACATTCACAGTCATAGACCAGAGGAAGGAACACAGAGTCAATTCTCTCCCTCTCGCTCACCTTTACATTCATCCTCGAGATAGAGAAAGTTTCTCCACCAATATATCTACACACACAGTTCAAGTTTTATCTCTAATACAAATTGTTGACAAAAATTCACCATTTTTCAACAAAGTTTGAAAATCAACAATTTATTATTCTGAAAAAAAACTGTGAGACTTTTTGTTCTACGAGAAAATTTCACTCCCTAATTTTTTAAAACCCAAAGAAGAGACTACACAGAGGAGACTACTTGATTAATTTACGGTGAGAAAACATTTTGTATTTCCTTCAATCTATCTACGTAGTTATTTATTCCTTTTTTTCATATACGAATACAATCGATAGATAACATATTAAATTTCTTCCCAAATCTGTAATTTTCAAAAAATTTATCCCATTTCCGGTGTAAATTGAGACAAGTTTTTTTTAGAGAGTTGTAAGCAAATACATTGTTTACTAGACAGTCTATTTTTATAAGTTCAAGAGCAAGAATAGTTTTGTTTTATTTTTACGCTACACAAACAGGGGAACAATTTAATCTAATGGCATCGTCATTCTGACACGCGACAATATAAATGTAGTGACACGGCAAGATCACAAAAGTGAAAATTATATAGAAACCACATAGTTATAGATGCATAGTTAAAAGTTCATTGCTGGCTCCGTCATGCTCAAAGATTCTCTGTGTACACTAAAAACTCCTTTTCAAGTATTTGTTGACTAGTCAAAACTTTACAGAGGTATTACAACTTCTTAAAAAGGAACTTAAATATTACAAGTTTCACGCAATCCAGAATATACAACAGGGAACACATGAATCTTATTTGACTTTAAGATGATTGCCTTTTTACAAGAAAATTAAATCCACTCATCATGACTTGACAAATGTAGGTATGTAGTGTGTTGATACATATTTCCACAACAAAAAAATACTTGTCAAGTTCACCCACCGAATATTTCAAGAGAGGGACGACGACAGAAAAGGGACATACGTCGTATACTCCTATTAGCACTCAAATTAAGGTGATCTCTGTACTTTCATTTAAAAAGAACCTTTTATAATTATACCATTTAGTAAATACTCTACATTATTTTGTTTCCTTTACAATATTTTTTTGTTTACTCTATTATATCCTCACAAATCCTCTGTTTTGACATTGACACTAAATGACCTATTGAGCATTAGAAACACACACAAGTTTTTAACAAACACTCAAAAAAAAGAGTCTTTTAATGACTTGATGATGATGCTGACACAGATTGCCAGACAACAAAAAAAATCTTTCCTATACAAGTAGACAGAAAAAGGTGGCATTGTTATTGTAACGCACTACTAATTTCACAAGTCCACAATTCTTATGCCCGGCCTTTTAACTTTTAAGCATGTGCTAAGGTGCACCTACCTATATTTCTTTCTTTCTTCCTAGTTTCTAAATCTCACTAATACTTGTAAAAGTCCTTACAAAGAATTCCGAAAACATTTTTTAAAGCACTCACTCTCATTCTCATACCCCCCTCTCTCTCTCTTTACATTGAACAGAAGAAGATTTTCATGAGAAATATTTTGTGGTAGAGTCATCAACATTAGAGTTAAAGGAAGTTGAGAGAGAAAAAGAGCTAGAAAATTCAATTTATTCTATAAAATGATTTTCTTTTAAGAGAGAAAGACAAGAAAAAAACAGAGCCATTTAAATATTTTTGACACTAACTTCATTCACATCTTTGTGGTCTACATTATACAGTGTGAATATTTTACTGGTATATTGCAATGAACGGGGACAATTTCCCCAACTTTACCATGTTAAAAAATTAAA